>PVIJ01004659.1:0-73978 GCA_004024925.1 Scalopus aquaticus
CTCATAGTGGTTTTGATTTGCATTTCCTTGATTATAAGTGATGTTGAGCATTTTTTCATGTATCTGTTGGCCATTTGCTTTTCTTCTTTGGAGAAGTGCCTTTTGAGCTCTTCTGCCCATTTTTTGACTGGGTTGTTGGCTTTGTTTTTGTTGAGTTGTGTGAGTTCCTTGTAAATTTTTGTTATCAGTCCTTTATCAGGTGTATTGTGTGCAAAAATCTTTGTTGGAAGGTTTTTAATCAAGAGTTGAGTTCTTTGGGCCTCCCTGGTGGCGCAGCGGTTAAGTGCTGCACTGTCGAGCTGTCGACAGCAACACGAGTTCGACGCCCGGCCAGGGAGATTCCCACATGGCGCAGCACATCTCTCCTGCCCCGCCCGCTGCTCACCTCAGCAGTGTGTTTCTGATCTGCCTGTTCTGCTTCCCACTCTGTCTCTGGTGAACCCTCTCGCCGCCCCATGCCTCTGGCCTGTACCCCAATTTGTATGCATAAATAACTAAATCCTAAAAAATATATATATATTTTTTTTTAAACTTTTTTTTTTAAAGATTTATTTATTTATGCATACGAGCTGGGGTACAGTCCAGAGGCATGGGGCGGCGAGAGGGTTCACCAGAGACAGAGTGGGGAGCAGAACAGGCAGATAGATGGAAATACACTGCTGAGGGGAGCAGCGGGCAAGGCAGGATAGGTCTGCCGCGCCATGTGGGATTCTCCCTGGCCGGGTGTCGAACTCGCGTCGCCGCTGCCGACAGCTCCACAGCACAGCGCTTAACCGCTGTGCCACCGGGGAGGCCCCCCAAAAAATATATATATTTTTTAAAAAAAGATCTGGCCCTTGAATCCTTCCCACACTCTGTTATGATGTCTCTGAGTTCCTATAAGTTGTGCTTAGTTTCGACATATGGCTTTGACCGGTGCCTGACGAACTTCTTGGTCCTCTTTTTGACGCTCTTGGGTTTCCCTAGGGGTCTGAGGGCATTGGTGATCCCCAAATGGACACAGCTACCACCTCTGCAGGGAGCTGCAAAGAAGAAAGGTTATGTTTCGTTTTATTTCTTTTTGAAGGAGCTTTGGAGTTTCTATATTTCAAATAATTGATACGTTTCATTTAAGTTGTCACATATTTTGGCACAAAGTTGGTCATGCTATCCCCTTATAATGTCATTAGGCTCTGTAGGGATAGCTCCTCTCTTATTCCTGATATTGGTAATTTGTCGCCTCCCCTCCCCCATGGCAACCCTGGTAAACAAGTAGATTGTAACTTTATGAGACCCTGAAGCCCATGCTCCAACTAAGTCATGCAGAAATTCCTGACTCTCTGGTACTGTGATATAATAAATATGTGTTGTTTTAAGCCACTAATTTCATGCTATTATTGTTACATAGGAATAGATAGCTAAAACAGTTACTTATTCACATCTTTTAGCATCAGGACTGAAAGGACCCATAGATCCTTTTCTGAATTACCTATGAAAGTGTAGTATCCAAGCCTCTGGTGTGGCCTAGGGGTTATGTCTCAGCGCTACCATTTGCAAGGCCCTGGCACTGAAAAGCGGCCTGAGTTCAATCCAGGCCAGGAACTTAACCCACATGACACAGCAGACCTCACTCGTCTCACCCGCTGCTACACCAGCAGTATGTTTCAGTGGATCTGCTTGTTCTGCTCCCCACTCTGTCTCTGGTGAATCCTCTCACCACCCCACCTCTGGCATACACCCCAGTTCTTCTATGCATAAGTACATAAAATTAATATCTTACAATAAAGGAATAATTCTTTTAAAAATGTGTCTGTTAAAAATCAAATATAGGGCCTCCCTGGTGGCGCAACAGGTTAAGTTCAGCGCTGTGGAGCTGTAGGCAGCTGCGGTGTTAGTTTGACACCCGGCCAGGGAGATTCCCGCATGGCACAGCAGACCTCTCCTGCCTCTCCCGCTGCTCCCCTCAGCAGTGTATTTCGGTCAATCTGCCTGTTCTGCTCCCCACTCTGTCTCTGGTGAACCCTCTCACTGTCCCACACCTCTGGCCTGCACCCCGGCTTGTATGCAAAAAAAAATTTTTTTTAAAGATTTATTTTATTTTTGCATACAAGCCAGGGTACAGGTCAGAGGCGTGAGGCGGCGAGAGGGTTCACCAGAGACAGAGTGGGGGCAGAACAGGCAGATCGACAGAAATACACTGCTGAGGGGAGCAGCGGGCAAGGCAGGAAAGGTCTGCTGCGCCATGTGGGAATCTCCTCAGCCGGGCGTCGAACTCGCTTCGCCACTGCCGACAGCTCCACAGCGCAGCACTTAACCGCTGCGCCACCAGAGAGGCCTTGTACGCAAAAATTAAAAAATAAAAATCAAATATAGAATAAATTAAACAGCTAGATCTTCAAATTACTATTTCACAAGATATTAAAGCAAGACTTTTTAGAATGAAACCTATTTTGTCTTATTGTTCCCAATAGAAAGGAGTAAAACGGTTTCTAGTGTCACTAAACATAAAAACCTTTAGAAACATTGTTTAAGTCATTTTTGTATCATGTTTTAATTTTATAGTTGGGTTGTATTATTTACACAAAAATATACATGTATTTGGAAGGCACTTAAAATACTTTGCTGAGGGATCGAAAGTATAATCACCTTGGACTATGCTATCTTCTGTGTACTTTGCCTATTATAGAAAGCCACTTTTTAAAATCCAAAGCCTTTTCCGTCCTAGCTGCACTTTAGAATCAGTTTTTAGAGCATAAGAAACCTGTGCCCAACCTCAAACCAATTTAATCAGCATCTCTGGGGATTAGACAGGGTATTGTTTTAAGAACTCCTCAGGTGATTCTAATGGGGACCAGTGGAAAGAACCACTGCCTTTGAAATAGGCAATTGTCTTTGAAAAGCACTTTGTAAAAAAAAAAAAAAAAAAAAAAGGCCCAGTTGGGAAAACATCCTGTTTGAGGTGTGATTTTCTGACTAAGCCCAGCTCCTAGAAACCATGAAAACTGACCCCTGGAGGAAATATAATCCAGATCACAAGATGTCCAGCCAACATTTGTCTCTCTTCTCTTAACCAAAATAAAGCTACAAGGTAAAGGTCAAAGCCAAGATGTTAGTCCTCAATCAAGGTTCTCAAGACATTTTAAGTTATGAGGGAAGTACGGATGATGGTGGACTGTGAACTTTGAATAAAGTTATGGTTTTGGTGTGTAAATAAACTATTTATCCTTTGATTCTCTGTTGATTTACTTGCCAAATTAGTACATATAATGACTCCACAGGAATACCTGGGCACTTCTGGACTGGGAATCAACAAGAAACAGTAGGCACTTGATATCATTTGCTGATACTCCTTTCCTTCCAATACCCTCTTCCTGAAAGAACTACTGAATTGTTTTCAATCTCCTCTGTATTTCAGGGTCACACATTTCTGTAACTAATATGAGAAACTGTTTTTGTCACAGTATCTGGTAATTCTGTGGCAAATTTTCTGTTGAAACCTAAAAGCAGGCTCCTTTATCACACCAATTTTCTTCTAAGTGCCAGCAAGGAACAGGGCAGGTTCTCTATGGGTTTGTATAGATGGGTAAAGGAGAGTCCTGGAGCCCTCAGTGGCTTTTTCGGACTTTTAATGATCTTTCTACACCTTTTGTAGTAAGGCAACCAGGTTCAGGGCAGGCTGTGGGGGGTGGGGGTGAGGGTGGGAGGCCAGGAGGCTGTAGGCCTCCTATCCCTGATGAATCTTCACTCTTTCAGGGCTCTCTGGTGTTCTCTACTGCTCTGTCACAGGGCCCTCTGCAGCCACCCTTACATGCTCAGTCTCTTGGCTCAGGTGTGCCCACTTATACACGCACACACCATTTTCCAGGTGTCCACCATCAGGTATGCGTATAAGACTATAGGTGTCGATCATAGATGCTAATAGTGGAAAAAACTGATAACTTGCATTTACCCTACAGTTCACTACTCCTTATTTCTAGTCCAAACTACTTAGAAATGAAAAAAAGAAAAGTTTATTATTAATAAATTCCATCCACTTTGTAAAATAGATTGCTTAATAGGGACATCTCCATACTCTATTCTTTTATATTACCTTCCAAGGAAAACTAATATTATCCAATTTGTGCATTAATAACTCAGAATCTTGGAAATGATGTATCTTAGCAGCAATTAACTCCCTCTGGTTCCCCAATTGTGGTCTCTAAATACCATTTCCCATTAAAAAGGATCTAGAGATCCTTGAGAAATGGCTGATCCCAGGCCTGTAAAAGTCAACATGACCCTGAAATATCTTGTGCCAGTAAGCAATGGAGTTATTAAAGACTATCAATGTGTCAAAATGATACCCGAGCCAACCCAAAAGGGATTCTTAGTAACCAAAGATGGAATAATTTTAAGACTCAAAAGCTAGTGACTACAAGTTGAACCAAATTAAATACATACAATTCTGTGATTTCATGATACTAAAATGATCCTTTGTGATAATGACATAGAAAAGAATAAAAACTTACTACATTACTGGTAGTAAAGGTAATTTTGTGAAAATTTTATTTCAGCTATACATTTATCCATAAGCACACGCGCGTGGTATTACTGGGTTTAGATGTAGGATGTTACTGTCATTGTGGGCTGGGGTTAAAAAGTTTGAAAACCACTAATGTGACATATTTTGGCCCAACAGTGAAAATAACGTTTGCAGTTTCCTTTCCAATGAAGTGGGCATCCATTCACAGTGCTGGCTCAGGTCAAGACTCAGAAAAAGATGTGAATGAACGCTAAAGGAGAAGCGCCAATCGGGATTTCCTTAACACTTATGTTCACTGGCAGCCTGAAACGTCACAAGAATCGAAGTGTAGGCGGAGTGGATTGAGCTAACCAGCCAGCCCCAACAAGCAGCGGTTTAGGCAGGCTCCGGGGGCGGGCGCGCCTGCGGGGACTCTAGCGCACGCCCTCAACTACCGCAGCGCGTCTAAGGGAGCCGCCGCCACCGCGAGCGTCAGAGCACTGCGCACGCGCAGACCCTGGCCCAAACCCGCGGTGCGCCAGAGGCACCCGGTACCAGGCCCGGCCTCACCTCCAGCCTTCACCGGACCAAGCTGCCGAGTCAACCCGGCCTCGTCACCAGGGCCTGGTTTCCCCGCCTTCTCCACACCTCTGCTGGTCGCGACTGCGCTTGCAGAGCTTGAGCGGGCGCCGGCGGGAAGGGGAAGCGGCGGGTAAGAAGGGCCTGCGTCCTGGGTGCGTCTATGACGGGGCTGGGAATTTACACTGGGCTCGGCCCCGCCGCCCTGGGGACCCCTGAGGAGGAGAATGAGAGGAGCCTCGGGAACCGGCTTCCTCCTGCCGCTCGCATAGAGTCGAAGTGTTTTCGCCTTCACTGGAACTGCATCGGTAGCGGACTGCTTCTGCCTCTGTTTTCCCTGCCCCTCTGGGGAGGCCAAAGGTCGAGCCCCCGATCTGTGGGCTGCCCCAGACTCATCTGAGATACCTTTCAGGACATTTAGGTAGCTCCGAGTGTTTCTCCGCCTTTAGTGTCGCAGCGACGTAGGGGTAGCTCGTCAGGTCCAGCCCCCGAGTCAGGCACAAAGAGCCTCATTCTTTAGAGACTATCTCCTCTTGGGATTCTCTCTGACACCCTTTGCTGAAACAGCTTCCAGGTGCTCTGACAATAAATTCAGGATCGTCAAACATAGTTTATCTTACTTCCTTTGGGGGTTTCTTAATAATCTGCCTTTCAAGTTTGGGCCTTGTGAGATGGGGCCCTTATATCCCTATGTAATCTTCCCAGAATTGTGCTCTTTCTTTTTAGAAATATGGCTAACATCACGTGCAGCCTTTTGGAATGAAGTACTCCACTAGCTGTTGTTAAGAAACGGGGTAACTTTAGTTTTTCTACTATCAGCTTCTAGAGTGGATATTGAGTGGACTCTTTTTTCTTTTTGTAGCAGGAGGCAGCATTTTAGCTCAGTGACTGCTGGATGCCTTCACATTGGAGGCAGAAGTGCATTGTAATTAAACCACTGGGGTCCAGTGGGGTCCATCTAACAAGAAGAAATCTGAAACAGAAAAAAAGTCTGACAGCTATTTGTGTTTACTAGTATCTGCTGGTCAAATTTCTGTGTATAAAAATATGTATGATATCATATAAAAATATGATATTAAAGGTAATATAGTGACGTAGTACATACTCTGGACACAGTGATGTCACGTTTTAGCAGCTGCCATAGAACCCCTCAATCATACCTCAGTAATTTAATTGCCAGATAATAATCATAAGCAGCTTCATTATTTTCCCTTTAAAGTTTGACTATGCTATACATGTAACCTTTTTTCTAACATCAGTCCACACAATTTGTGAGTCTTATTGCCAATTCTTGATGCCTAAATTATGAAGCTTTAGTCCTCTTACATTTCCCCTGTGCTTCATCTCCATCTCTCTTAATATTACTGAATCTCATGTTTTTTGTATTAAGAAAATAAATATATACCTTTGATTGTCATTGTTGAAGCTGCAAGGCTGTTTTCTAGGACATTGTTATGACTCACCTCCCTGAAAGACTCAAATGACAGCTCTGAAACATGACTATTGTGTTTATACATGATGAATCTATAAAGATCTAGGTCCAAATTGCTCTGCTTGGGTTTCATAACCCTTTGTCTGTAACCGGGTGTGTAATTCCTATGCATGTGATATGGTAGGACAAGCCCAGGGTTTAGAGTAGGAAGACCTGGATTCAAATACCCAGAATGTCGTTATACTGACATTGTATCCTTGGAAAACTGGGTTCATTTTCTTTCTTTCTCGTTTTAAATAACGATACTTCTCTTCCCACCTCTTAATTATTGTGAGAATTTTTAGGCATAATGTGTGGAAATCTATCCACGTTAAACATAAACAACCTATCATGTTATTTATTTCTCATTGCACTCATTTGTTTATGTCACAAAACGTGGAAAACCTAATTAATGTGTGTTAGATTGTGATACTACAGCTATAGAAGACATGATGCCCTCCCCTTAAGAAACTGTCCAGAAGCTTTCAGTGTGTGCTTGTGTCAGGAGTAGAATGATAGACTGTCTGACGAAGTGGTAAGGTATGATATAGATTGGGTAAGTTTAGGGTCTGCACCAAACTCAGAGGAGAGAGGAACAGGGCAGGATTCCTGAAGTAAATTATATTTGAACAGAGTCTTGAATTATAACCAAGATACAGAAGAAAAGGTGGGGAAGGATGCCATAAAAGGGACACTTTTAGAGAATGCAAATTGTTCATTTTTGATGGAGTATTAAGCTCAAAGAGGAGTATAGAAGATAAAACTGGATAGCAGAAAGGTATTAGATTTGAAGGACTTTGTATGCTAAAGGAAGTGTACAAATTGATGAATTTCAAACATTTAGCCTAATCACATTGCTTTTTGAAAATTTATTCTGACTGTAACGTGTGCTTCCTTAACTGCCGTGTAAAAAACGTTTTTGGCTTTGTTCCTTTCCTTATTTTCTTCACTCCACCTAGGAGGGCTTATGCTCTCTCTGCATACCTTCGTACTGTTTATCTTTCAATATCTTGTTCAAGTTATATTTCTGCTGTGAAGCATTTTCCGATTATTTTAGGCCCTATTACTTATTCCCTTCTCTGAAATCCTGTTAGGGACAGTACTACACTGTTTAGTCCTTATTTGTTTTATGGGTGTTTTATGTCCTGAGTAGATTGTAAGTTCGTTGGAGATAGGAAATGTTTCATATATGTATGAATAGAAAACAATTTAAACTCAAAATTGTTTCTTTGTCTCTTTCTAATTTTTCAGGGAAGGACCAGATTATGGGCAACAGTCCTTTTAATTAATCTGTCATCACCATCATGGCTAATGAGGGCTGTTCCAAGGCCAGCGATAATCCTTTTCCATCAGATAAACATGCCCAGCTCATCTTGGCTCAGATCAATAAAATGAGAAATGGACAGCATTTCTGTGATGTGCAACTGCAAGTTGGGAAGGAAACTTTTAAAGTTCACCGGCTGGTTTTGGCTGCCAGTAGTCCTTATTTTGCAGCTTTGTTCACTGGAGGAATGAAAGAGTCCTCAAAAGATGTCGTACAGATTCTTGGAATTGAAGCTGGAATCTTTCGAGTACTTCTAGATTTCATTTACACAGGTATGTTAAGTGAGCCTGTTGCTTCGAATGAAGACTGATGCAATCACTTGTGCACCACTATGGGAATATAAACCTAATTTTTATGGAAAGTAACTTGGCATTGTGTTATTATTATGAGCCTTTGAAAAGTTCATTATCTTTTGACCCACCATCCCTTTTATAGGAATCCTAAGTAACTAATTAGTTCTTCAGGCAAATATTTATGTACCAGAATGTTTATTGTATTACTTATAATAGTATATTATTGAGCACAATCTAATTGTCCCACAGTAAGTTATGTGGTTAAAATTTGGTACATGTATATGTAATGGAGTATTTTTTAGATCTTGCAAATGATAAAATATATATACATATATATATAATCACAGGAGAATGTTTACAGTATATTAAATGAAAAATATCTAGGTACAAATATGACCCTGTTTGTAAAAAAAAAAAAAGGATATATGTATTTGTGCATATGTAAAAGGTCAGTGTTGATAGTGTTTATCTCTAAATGATGAAAATGGAAAATTCTTATTTTCCCTTTTTTCTGTTTTTCCCTCAAAATGTTTATTGTTATTAGCATGTTTACTTTAATCAAAACTTTTATTTTTAAAATGTTTTTGAAGACTTTTAATGACCTTAGAAAATGCACACAAAAACTATACTGTATATAAAGCATAAGTCTTACGTGATGTGTAACATAAATATATGTGGACTAATGGTTTGAAAGAAATACACTAAAGTGTTAATAACAATGTATGTCCGTGTATGTGAAAATGTGTGATTTTCATTTTTATACTTTTCTGCCTTAAAGTTTGTTTTCCAGAGTAAATATATATCTTACTCTTACAGTCAGAAAAAAAATGTTTGAAAACAAAGACTATGTTTAGTCTAGTTTTGAGATACACTGTGTATTCCTTAAAGGACTACAACAGGTCCTTGATTAACATTCAGTTCAGAGTTTTTCATTATATCATTGATGAGAAAAAAAAATCCCAGCCAACATTGAACAAAACAGAGACCTGGTTTTGTTATACATCGTTTTGTTTTGCTTAAAGTTGCAGTTTCCAAGAACCTATCAACATAAGTGATGACTTAATGCTCTTAGTTGGAGATAATTTTGTGGCCTGATAAAGTTTTATTTACTTGATGTATTTAAACCTGGAAAATGACAAAAGATGATTTCTCTGTGTTGTTTCAAATTCCATTTTGGAAAATTTCACAAGATGATAACTTAATTTGGGGATTGTAAAAATGACTTATCGACTGAAAGTTATGCTCTTCTACATATTGCCTGATGTATTGAGGGGTTCTTGACTTCACTTTTCTAAATGACTTGTGTGAGCTGATTAAACTGCTTCATAAATGCCCCTGCTTCTCTTATTTGCAAAATATAACACAGGCTAATCATGGAATTAGTGTGGAAATACACAAAAAACAAAGAAATGCCATAAGGTATCTATCCTGTCTCTGTTATCTGACAGTGGTAATAAGATAGTTTGTAAGAGAATGTTCATGGTATCATCATCATATTGCTGGTGGTTAGCATTTCCATTAAAGAAATAAAACGTGGTAAAACCCAGAGAAATAAAAGCTACTGAACATATCTAGGGGGAAAGAACATTGTAGAATATTGACATTTAAGGCTAAAATTGGTATTAAAAATTAAGAACATCATTTGGCTTTTACTGAAAGATATAAAATGGCTTTAAAAGTTGGGAGTTTATTTTTCCACAAAAATGAACCCATGGTAGGTATTCCAGGGCTGGTACGGTGACTTCATGATGTCATTAATGTCCCATTCTTCTGTTATTTTGTTCCACATGTATTGCTTGTAGCTTCTAATCTCATGATCACTGAACTCCAGTCAATGAAAGGAGAGGAGGGCATGGTAAAAGGACCTGCCAATTGAGTATATTTTCTTTTTTAAGCTTTTCTGATAGCCCTACCCATCAAGTGCTGCCTATATCCTATTGGCCAAACACAATCAAAAGTTAACCCCTATCTGCAAGGGAGACTGACAAATGTAATTTTCAGCAAGGCACAATTAACCACCCACAACAGAATCAGGGCTCTGTAGTTAGCATGAAAAGAAAATTAATATTGGGTATTTATTGGACAGGGAACTTCATAAATTTTTTATATAATTAGTTTTTAAAAACATCCCTTTGGTTGTCTTTGTAATACATTTACATTTTTGGAATGTGGGGCCACTCAAATCTATTATTATCTGTTTGGCACTTGTCTACACATTCTCTATTAACTATTCACATTTCTAATAGGTCCTAATGGATATCCTTATCTTAGATTTTTATGCACTTCACCTGAAATCAAGTGACCTGAGTTTGTGATCTAGCTCTGCCACTAATTAGCAATGTAATACAACCTTCTCATTTAACTCTTGTCAATTATTTTGTTCTTTCAACAGATATTGAGTACCTTTTTTGAGGTAGGCACTGGAGATATGATAGTAAACAAGACTGTCATTGCCTCTGCCTTAACAGAGCTTTATAGAGAATGCAGATTACTTAGAAGTGAGCTTGTGAGAGCCTCATTTTTCTCATCAAGTGGGGATAGCACTTATAATTCACATGAAGTTTGAGATAAATTTGTATAAATGTAAAGTGCTTTTTGTAATCTATAAAGCTTTATTAAGTTGTAGGGCATTCTTTTTTAAGTATTTTTCCTTTTTATTGAAGTGATATTATAACAGCTTCTCACCTCAGCAACTTTATGTCACCCCATACAAGTGACAAGTAGGGTTACAAGTAGGGTATTCTTTTTACTATTCGCAAGTAACTTTGGGCTTTATTCAGTAACAGTCGTTCAGCCCCCTTATGTCACAATCCATGATTTTATCTTCTCCAAATATGTGGTTAGTTCTCGTTTTATACAAGTAAGTCTTATCTCAGTTTTCTCTGTAGCTGTTACTACTTACTCCCATGGTGGGTTAAATTTCTTACACTTTTGGAAAAGTTTGCATTCAACAAATAATATTATTCCTCTCCCCATAATCTCTTTGGCCATTCTTTTAAAATTTTTTTTTTAGCATTTTATATGTGGTAGGCATTGGAAATATGAATGGGGCAAGCCTTGCCTCTACAGACCTTCTAATTCAAATTGGGAACACAAACTTCAGATAAGTAGTTTAGTGGACTGAATATTTTAAAAGGGGTAAAGGGAAAGTATTAAATGGTTTCTTTTCCTTCTATATAGAATTAACTTCAGTGTCCTCTTAAAGTCATTATATAAATACATGAAAGTGAAGCCTTCTGGAATAAGAGTGGACAAGTAATAACTTTTCATATGTTACAGACTTTTGGTTCTATGTAATATTAAAAATGAACATTTATATGGCACTATATCATAATTGAAGATGGGACCCTGGATTACTCTCCCCAGTGTCTAAGTATATGTTAGATGCATGTAGCTTTATATTAAAAGCATAAACTTTGAGGTCAATCCTCACCCTGCAACTCACTTAACCATGTGACTTAGGGACAAGTGATTTAAACCTACTTCTGTTTTCTTAATAAAAAAAAATAATAAAAACAACAACAACCAGTTTATGGGATAATAGGATTAAGTTAGTGTGTAACTGTTAGATCTGTCTCATTATATATGTTTCATAAATGTTAGTTGTCATTTGAGTTTTGTGCTTTTTATATAAATCTTGTTGCCTTTTACTTAGCATCAATCTGCTCTCCAAACATTAAGCTATCAGTGGAATCAAGTATAATGTTATTAAGTATAAGTCAAGTTTTTTTTTTATTATTGACTATTTTGTCTTCCTACTTCCTAGGTATAGTGAACATAGGTGTGAATAATGTCCAGGAACTGATTGTTGCTGCAGACATGCTACAGTTGACTGAAGTTGTTAATCTTTGCTGTGAATTTCTGAAAGGACAAATTGATCCACTGAACTGCATTGGGATCTTTCAGTTCTCTGAGCAAATTGCCTGCCATGATCTTTTGGAATTCACAGAAAACTACATTCATGTCCATTTCTTGGAGGTTCATAGTGGGGAAGAGTTCCTGGCACTTACAAAAGATCAGCTAATCAAAATTTTACGGAGTGAAGAGCTTAGTATTGAGGATGAATACCAGGTCTTCTTAGCTGCAATGCAGTGGATTCTGAAAGATCTGGGGAAGAGAAGAAAACATGTGGTGGAAGTGCTAGATCCAATTCGATTCCCTTTATTACCTCCTCAGAGGCTTTTAAAGTATATAGAAGGTAATTTTTTTGTTGCATATCAAGAGAGTCAATTATTGAGTGACTTTATGTCTGAAAAAGGTTTTCATTTCCAGTTCAACTCCAAACATTTATTGGATGATTACTATATGCAAGATACAACTTAATGTATTTTGTGGGTAGTCAGTATTTCAGTATTTCTACCCCTTATTTTAATCATATTCTATATACATTTCTTGTGAAAAATACTAAGGGAGATTAGAGTTACAGATAAAACATTGACAGCTGAAATACTGCTGTTTTGGGCATAATGAATATTTCAGTGTAAGTTTTCCTATTGCCATTCTAAGAAGCTAAGCAAGACTTAGCATTTGAAGAAAACACATACACTAAAAGCAAAACCAAATCTCAATAAATGCTGTTAATCCTCTTTTTATAAATTGAATTTTATATCTTAGCTTCTAAGTAGACTTTGGATTATCTTTAGGTTCTAAAATTTGAACCATAGTATAAAACAGTTTTTATATTAGAAAAATATTTATTTTTAAAAACTACTTTAGAGCTGGTTTCAAGATTTGATAACTTTTGTAAACAGATAAGAGTTGTAGTTTATTATATATCTAGATAAAATATATACTTTGTGGCCAATCTTGGGATAACCTCTTACATTGTATATATTTTAGCTTTATAGTCCCAAATATTAGCAGAAGAAAATTCTGTTTTTAAGAAAAAAGTAAAATAAGACTTTTGAGTGTGTTTTTAAGCCTCTTATTTTAAAAAATTACAGGCCATTTATCTTAAAGTGCTTAAAAATTTGGTGGGAAATGTCAGGAACACATAAAGCTAATATTTAGCCTCTGGAGAATCCATTTTATCAGTGTTTCTAAATACTAGCTACACATGGGAGTCATCTGGAGAAGTTTTGAAAAATACTGATATTTAGGCCCTACCCCCCAAAATTCTGATTTGTATAGGGTCTGTCTCAAACATCAGTATTTTTGTAAAAAGTGAAGTTTTTATGCCTGTCATGTACTGAAACTTTAGGTTGTAATTGAATTACAAATGATTTTATAAATTAACTACACTCAGCATTAAGTTGTGATACTGTGAAGGAATTATATTTAATGTGGACTTTTAGTTTTTCCCCACTCAACCAGTTAACAGAATTTTGTATGTTTTTTTAAGTGATAGATATTCTTTATTGATGATTATAGACAATTCTCTGTACTTAATGGTAATTATGTTCTATAAAGTTGCCACAAACACTGAATTGGCAAATACTGAACCATTGTTCCTAGGGGAAAATTAGTATAAGTTTTTACAAACCTCTGGGTACAATGTTTTTGTCAATGGGGTAATATATAACTTCACTTTATGTGTATTTCTCTCAAAAGCATCTCATATAACATAGTATTGATTCATTAACATTGAACTCATGGCCAACCTATGCCTGAATGAAGCCTAACACTTATTTTCTCCATAAGACACTTCACATCTTTCTTGCACTTGGGAGCACTAGAAAACAATTCAGCAGTATGCTTGAGGCATTAACTTGCAGGCCAATTTAAATAGTGAAATAGCCAACAATGCTATAAAAATGTGAAAAATGTGGAGCCAACTCTAAGTTATACACAAATCTTTGATGGCCAGGGTGTTGGCAGCCCAATCCCTGACATTGTTCAAGGGTCAGCTATATTAAAATAAATCAAGTTTACCACCCAGAAATAATCAACATTATTATTTTCCTACCTCTCCCAAGTTTACAGCCTTTTTAAAATATTTTTCAATCCTCACTGCCCTTGCTTTTCATCTGTATTTAAATGGATTGGATTCTCTTTACCAGTTTTTCAACCTTTGTCTTTATTCCTGAACTTCCTTTTTTGATTCATCATTTGGTTGACTGGATTTCATTATCAAGAACTTTTAGTTATTAGTGAGAATTCTCAAGACTCTGGTAGTTGACCTTTTTTTTTTTTTTAAGGGATTTAGTTTATTTATGCATATAGGAGTTGGGGTATAGACCAGAGGTGCGGGGTGGTGAGAGGATTCACCAGAGACAGAGTGGGGAGCAGAACAGGCGGATTGACTGAAATACACTGCTGAGAGGAGCAGTGGGTGAGATAGGAGAGGTCTGCTGCGCCATGTGGGTCAGTTCCCTGGCCAGGGATCGAACTTGTGTTGTAGTGGCTGTTGATAGCTTCATAGTACTGAGACTTAACCCCTTGAGCCAACAGGAGTGCCCCAGTTGACCTCCTTTCCTCAGTATTGCTTCTAGTTGTAGGGACAAGGTATGGAGACAGTCCCTTGCTGGCATGTATAGTGCTTTGTGCAAATTAGAAAAATACCTTTTCAGAAGGGTCAGATCTTAAAATGTGCTAAGTAGAACTGTTCTACTCATCCCCGTTTCATCTCCTCAGCCAAGAAAGTCTTGAGCAGGGACATTCATACTCAATGTCTTTTTTAGGAAATGGAACTCATCCCACCAGAATATTTAATTTTTTTGCATTGACTAAATTCATGACATAATTTTACATTCTTTCTGTTACTAGATTGTAAGTATAGAATTTGGGACTATTTAATTTTTTCTTTTGTTAGATAATACTGATCCTGTTTCAACTTGCCATCTTTATTTGGAAATCCTCATCCATGTGTTTCAAATTGGATATATTTTTTTAAAGATTTATTTTATTTATACTTACAAGCTGGGGTACAGGCCAGAGGCGTGGGACGGCGAGAGGGTTCACCAGAGACAGAACGGGTAGCAGAACAGGCAGATCAGAAATACACTGCTGAGGGGAGCAGCGGGCGAGGCAGGAAAGGTCTGCCGAGCCATGTGGGATTCTCCCCAGCCGGGCGTCGAACTCGCGTCGCCGCTGCCGACAGCTCCACAGCGCAGTGCTTAACCGCTGTGCCGCCGGGGAGGCCCTCAAATTGGGCATTTTGAAGCATATTTTTAAAAATAATCTTTGATTTCAGGAAAATTTTAGTAGCAATGAAAAATATAATACTTGGTTTTCTGGGAAATAAACACTATTGTTTGATGATGTGCTTTTATTTTTTTATTATAAAATGTCTATTATCTTTATGGAAACATGTCTAATACTATTTAAAAGTTGTTTAAAACATCTCTTTAAACATTGCTTTAGGCATATCGGATTTTAATCTTCGTGTTGCATTGCAAACACTTTTGAAAGAGTACTGTGAAGTGTGCAAATCTTCCAAAGAGAGCAAGTTTTGTAGTTTTCTGCAGACATCTAAAGTTCGACCTCGGAAGAAAGCAAGAAAGTACCTATATGCAGTAGGTGAGAATCCTTAGGAAAGTAATTGAAATTATCTTTATTTTCAGGCTCAAAACCTTGTAATATTTTATTGCTATTACTATAAAGTTGTGCATATGCTGCATATGCATATTTAATTTCACATATAGGCTCCAACTATAAATTGCATTTATATATTACTGTGGACATATCTAAGAATAACTACCTATTTGATATTTGTTATTCTGTTATCTAAATGTTTGGGTTCCTAAATTACCCAGTTATAATGAAATAACTGCTGCTTTAAAAGTTTTTTGGTTTTTTTTTTAATTTTTTTTTTAAAGATTTATTTATTTATACATACAAGCTGGGGTACAGGCCAGAGGCATGGGGCGGCGAGAGGGTTCACCAAAGACAGAGTGGGGAGCAGAACAGGCAGATCAGAAATACACTGCTGAGGGGAGCAGCAGGCGAGGCAGGAGAGGTCTGCCACACCGTGTGGGATTCTCCCCGGCTGGGCGTTGAACTCGCATCACGAGCTGTCGACAGCTCCACAGCGCAGCGCTCAACCGCTGAGCCACCAGGGAGGCCCTAAAAGTTAATGCTTTAAAATGCTTTAAAGGCATTTAAAGAAATGTTGCTTTAAAAGTTAATTTGAATTCTTGTGTAAAATAACGACAATAAATACAAAAAAATTTAACTACTCATGGTGTTTTAGATGGTCATCAGGGATGATGGGTAAGAATCAGTGATCTTCAAAGTGTGGTTGTACGGGATAACATTTAGGACTATCAGATGAATATTTTAAATTCTCTTTTCATTTCTATTTTAAAAAACATTACACCCTGTCAATATTTGATTTGCATCTATAAACAGATTGTCCAGCTTTATATAGGTAGCAATTTATTTATGATTTGTATGTAAATATTTTATATATGCTAAAATTTTATATATGCTAAGGTATATAAATATGTAATTTTTGAATGCATGCTTAGAGTTTTGTATTGATGGGAATTGTAGCCAAACAAGAATTTCAAATAATTATTTTTAATTGAAAAAAAGATTAATAAAAGTCATAATGAAACTTCTTAATTAGGTAGATAACTAGCTTCTAGATTTATGATTTCTCTAACATTTTCTTAGAACCATGGCCAGATGGTAGGTAGAACACTGATTAATCTCATTACATTTAAGCCATAATTTTCAGGACTTGGCACATTTAAGAATAACGTATGTATGTATAGCAGACTCTAAAGCACTTAGTTCTTGCTGTTTAAATACTTTTATTAAATATCGAGCTGTAGAAGGATAGATTTTTCTCATTATTACCATTTGCATGTTTAACAATTAGGGGTTTACTCTGTACCTCCTTTCCTTCCTTTGTTTAGGTGGATATACTCGGTTGCAGGGGGGTCGTTGGAGCGATAGCAGAGCCCTCAGCTGTGTAGAGCGTTTTGACACCTTTAGCCAGTACTGGACCACTGTGTCTTCACTTCATCAGGCTCGATGTGGGCTGGGAGTAGCAGTTCTGGGAGGGATGGTCTATGCTATTGGAGGTAATAGTGATGTTTTATTTCCTTTATTACTCTCTAGCTATAAGTTGGCTGCATTCTTAAATGCTTTATATCCCTAGGTACTCTTGGCTGTACGTAAATATAGTTATGCTCAATAAATATTTATTGAATAACTGAATGAATGAAAAGGAAGCATGTCAAATATTTCAGACCAGAAAGATACTGTGATTTAGCACAAGACAGAACACTTAGGTTTGACTTTAACAAAAAGTTATTTATAAAACAAATGCTAAAATGTGCACCAAAATTTAGGTCAGCATTTATGCTAAAATTTTTTTATTATTATTATTATTATTTTTTTTTAATTTATACATACAAGCTGGGGTACAGGCCAGAGGCGTGGGGCGGCGAGAGGGTTCACCAGAGGCAGAGTGGGGAGCAGAACAGGCAGATCAGAAGTACACTGCTGATTGGAGCAGTGGGCGAGGCAGGAGAGGTCTGCCGCACCATGTGGGATTCTCCCCAGCCGGGCGTCGAACTCGCGTTGCCGCTGCCGACAGCTCCACAGCGCAGCGCTCAACCGCTGCGCCACTGGGGAGGCCCCTAAAATTTTTTTAAACTCTGAAAGCTGCATTACCTTTTTAATTAACCAAGTTATCAGGATAGTGGGGTATATAAAAGCTAGGTGAGCTAGACATTATGATATATTTCTTAATTGAAATTATTGTGAATTAAAAATTATAAATGAATGCATTTAAAGGGGATTTAGACATTGGAAGGAAACAATTATCAGAGAGGGATCTAAAGAGAAATAAATGCTGACTCTCGACCCCAATAGTCTACTCAGACCATTCTTGTAAAGGTCACTACAGTTCCCATCATTGCCAAAGCCAGTGGTCAGTTACTCAGACCTCATTCAACCATTTAGGATCATTTAACACATGGCTTCCTACTTCTGAAAGTGCCCCCCCCCCATTATATAATGTAGATCTTACTCTTTGATTTTGGTGAGACCAACATGCCATTGAAATGATAATTGTTACAGTTTCCAAGAAGAGGGAACACACCTTATCATACTGTGTTGTGGGTGGATGGGTGGAGAGTGTCACATGGGGAGGAGGCACAAGGGTTAGGAGATAGAGGAAATAGGAGGAAAATTTGGGCAAGAACTTTCTTGTGATTTCTGCAGGAAGGAATGGGTTAGGCAGAGTAAGCAGATATTGGATTAGCTTGAGATATATATATATATATACACACACACATATATGTACAGGATATATATATATATATATAGTTGATATAGTTTGAATAGTTTTCGGTAACCCCTGGACACAGGGATGGTCCCTAGTAGTTAGGTACCTAGCCCTGGGGTTAAAAGAGTAGGGGAATAATAGTAAAGAAGGTGGTGGAGTTATGGACTCTGGATTAATTAGTTTGCATATGAAAGGTATACTTGCAATCTTTTACTACCTCTGAGGAATGCCTAGCTCTAGGAAGGGCATTCTCAGTGTCAGCAAGGCCCTGGATGTTACTACAGAAAATAAAAACATGATTTATACATCACCTCTCTTTCCACTGCTGCCTCTTTCCCCCTCTGGCTTCTGTGTTTATGAACTCCCTGGTTTCTTCCTACCTCGCTAGAAATTGCTTCTGTGCTTTTTGTTGGATCCTCTTTCTCTTCTAAACCAGTAAATAGCAGAATGTCCCCAGATTCAGTTCCGAAATGACAAACTACATTTACTCTTGGTGATTTCATCTAATTTCATACCTTTAAATCAAATGTCTGTCAGTTATTTAGAATGGCTAAATCAAGTAATCCTGATTACTTAAAGTAATCCAAATATCTCACAATAATAGAATGAATAAATTTTTATATAGTTCATGGTATCCAGTAGGAAACTTTACAGTAATGAACATCATAAATAAATCTAAAAAAATTAATGTTAGACAAAACATAGCAAAAATACCTATATACTGTCTCTATGTTATTATCTATCAAATTTATATGTTCATCTCTTTCCAAACTCCAGACTTGTATATACAACCTTGTATTTGATCTTCACTTGAATGTCTAATAATGTATTTTAAACTTAACATGTGTAAGTAAACCAAATTCTTTAATTTTCTCATCTCCTGTATCTCTTTCTTTCCAGGTTTTGCCATCTAGTAAAGCTTTATTTATGTTTCTATCCCAACCTAACTCAGAAGATCAGATTTTGGCTATCTTCCCAGGACACACAATGTATTTGACAGTGGGACAATTTAGGTCTTCACTATTAAGCCTTGTAGTATTTGTTGATTTATTCATGTTTGCTAAGGAGACTGTGATGCTTTAAGCCACAGGAACCATTTAAAAATTGTTTTCTTTATCTGCCATATATTAATTGTTCAATAAACATAATTGTTGATTTTTTCATTTGGCTTACATTTTTAATTTTAGGATATGAAATATATATTAATATATATAGAAAAGTGCATAAACATTTTCTACAGCTTGATACATCCCTGAAGAAACTTTTAGGATAATTTTTCCTTTTGTTTCTTTATACTTTTTAACCCCTTGGGTAGGCTCTCCTAAGCAATACATTTAAGTTTGCTTGTTTTTAAACTTATTTCAAATTCACAGAATTTCAAGAAACAGTGATTTCGATCAAGAAATATATCCGAATGTCTAGCTCACTTGACTTTTTTTTTTTTTTTTAAAGATTTAGTTTTTATTTTATACATACAAGCTGGGGTACAGGCCAGAGGCATGGGGCGGCAAGAGGGTTCACCAGAGACAGAGTGGGGAGCAGAACAGGCTGAGGGGAGCAGTGGGAGAGGCAGGAGAGGTCTGCTGCACCGTGTGGGATTCTCCTGGGCTTCGAACTCACATCGCCTCTGCCAACAGCTCCACAGTGCAGTGCTTAACTGCTGCGCCACTGGGGGTGGGGGCGGGGCTCACTTGATTTTTATATACCCCCGATAACTTGGTTAATTATCTTGATAACTTGGTTAATTAAAAAAGTAATGCAGGGGCCTCCCTGGTGGCGCAGCGGTTAAGCGCTGCGCTCTGGAGCTGTCGACAGCGGCGACACCAGTTCGACGCCCGGCTGGGGAGATTCCCACATGCACGGTAGACCTCTCCTGCCTCGCCCACTGCTCCCCTCAAGCAGTGTATTTCTGCCTGGTCTGCTCCCCACTCTGTCTCTGGTGAACCCTCTCACCACCCCACACCTCTGGCCTGCACCCCAGCTTGTATGCAAAAATAAAATAAATCTTTAAAAATAAATAAAAAATAAAAAATTCAATTTTCAGTGATATCTTTCTTTTTTTTTTAACTTCATTTTGTTCGTTGCTACATAAGGATTACATTAAATCTCAAATTGTACTGGGGCCAACTATCCAAACTAATACATGAAGATATATAGGAGTGTTAGAATGCAAATTGACTCCTCAAATATTACATGGATTGTTTTGGGTAGAATTAAAAATAATGGGGAAAACTGTGCCTTTGATTCATTAAGTGGACTTTAATAAATGACAGCATTATGGGTTCAAAATAATGTTTGCTGGGCAAATGAATTTTAATGAAAAGTATAAAATCAGACAAAATGGTTGAATTTCTGACAGGTAATGCTACTGAATCTTATATTATGGTTTTAGCCTATTAGCATTACTAAACTTTCTCATATATGTCTCTTTCATTAATTCAGGTGAAAAGGATTCAATGATTTTTGACTGTACTGAAAGCTATGATCCAGTTACTAAACAGTGGACAACTGTGGCTTCAATGAATCACCCCCGCTGTGGCTTGGGAGTGTGTGTGTGTTATGGGGCTATTTATGCATTGGGTAATTATGCTCTTCAATTTAAGGATAGCTAGTATTATTTACATCATCAGATTCTGATAATTTTGGAATTGCTTCTTCCCTCCCCTAAGAAATTTGTGTCTTTTAGCTTTATAAATTCTTATTCTCAAAATTATATTATTTGAGGGATGTTTTCAAGCGTGGAATTCTTATGGAGAGGGTGATAAACTATAAATGAGATATCCCGTGAATCATTTCAGTTGACTAGTTAAGGCATATAGGATAACTGTTCTGAATATACAGATATTTCAAAGTAGTTTTGCAAATTTATATACTTCCTATGCAATGGTAAGTTTTTGTTTGCTAGTAAAAACTAGGCAGAGGAAAAGACTCGAGTTCTCACAAATTATAATTTTTTGTGTGATCCTTGGCAAATAATCCTTCTGGTTCATGTAGCAATCGTCTAGAATATGAAGTCATATTAGAAGTTTCCTAAAGAAACTTTCATAAATAAAATTTCTTTATTCCAGAAATAACATTTTTCTCTTTGTTACAGGTGGATGGGTTGGAGCTGAGATTGGAAACACCATTGAACGATTTGATCCTGATGAAAATAAGTGGGAAGTAGTTGGCAACATGGCTATGTCACGCTACTACTTTGGATGCTGTGAAATGCAAGGTAATTGCTTTTTTTAAAAATAGATTTAAATAAATAAATAAATAAATATTTAAAAAAATAAAGATTTATTTATTTATGCATACAAGAGGGGTTTAGGCCAGAGGTATGTTGAGGGGTGCGGGGTGGGAGGATTTACCAGAGACAGAATGGGAAGCGGAACAGACGGATCTACCAAAATACACTGCTGAGGGGAGCAGTGGGTGAGATAGGAGAGGTCTGCTACCCCATGTGGGTTAGCTCCCTGACTAGGTATCAAACTTGCGCTGCCCATAGCTTCATAGTGCTGAGACTTAACCCCTTGCACCACCAGGGAGGCCCTGGTAATTGCTCTATAAAATATTTTTCCTGAAAAACTATTTTTAAAAAGACCTGAGTTTGGGGCTTTATTTTTCACAGAAACATATTTTATGTCTGTTAGTATTGAATGATTGACACTAACAGAATGGAAGTTCAGATTTTAACCTCTTGTCTCTTTAATTCTATAGTGCCAAAATAATCCATTTGTCCAAAATAAACAAAACTATTATTCCTCATACACAAAAATATATGTTGCTAGCAAAATAAGCATTTGAAATGTCGTCTACTATCATCATTTTCTTTCCCGTGGAGGCCTTAGTATTTCTAAGTAGAAAATATCAAAAACAAAAATAACCTTCTTAGTCTTAGAGGCTTCTTCAGTGTTTTTTTTTTTTTAACAGAGTGCATTGTAATTCAGTTCACACAGAATATAATGCTATGTCAGATTTGATAAATGTTGTAGTGCATATTTAAATGGTATACAGACATTAATGTCTCCTGTTCTCTGAGAGGTAGTTAGTAAGCGCTGTCAAATAGAACTTGATTTTCTGTCCTCTGTTGGAGAGCAGATTTATATGTACCTGAAGAAGAGGAAGTAAATTGCCCATTATTATTATGTAACAACTTAGCCTGCTCTGTTACCAGCTCAAGTTCTTTCTGCTATGAATACCGTCTCAGATTTCCACTACCGTTTATATGTTCAAATTACTTGATATAGACTATATTCTGTGTTTAACATTATAGTGTTCTCTAGTTGTTTTATTTTTATTATCTTCCAGTCTAAAATCATAGAGCTAGTGTGTCATCTTTGAGTCTAGTTTTTTCTTATTTTTTTTTTAATTTTAAG
Organism: Scalopus aquaticus; assembly: GCA_004024925.1. Classification (NCBI taxonomy): domain Eukaryota; kingdom Metazoa; phylum Chordata; class Mammalia; order Eulipotyphla; family Talpidae; genus Scalopus; species Scalopus aquaticus. Next base: position 22,689 of record PVIJ01004659.1, read on the forward strand.
ATTTTTTTTTTTTAATTTATACATAGAAGCTGGGGTACAGGCCAGAGGCATGGGGCGGCGAGAGGGTTCACCAGAACCAGAGCGGGGAGCAGTACAGGCAGATCAGAAATACACTGCTGAGGGGAGCAGCGGGCAAGGCAGGAGAGGTCTGCCGTGCCATGTGGGATTCTCCCCGGCCGGGCGTCGAACTCGCGTCACCGCTGCTGACAGCTCCACAGCGCAGCGCTTAACCGCTGCGCCACCAGGGAGGCCCAGTTTTTTCTTATTTTTAAAAAAGATTTTTCCTGAACTAGGCCAGAGGTGCAGGGGGCAGGGGTGAGAGGATTTACCAGAGACAGAGTGGGGAGCAGAACAGGCAGATCTACTGAAATATGTGGCTCACGGGAGCAGCAGATGAGACAGGAGAAGTCTGCTGCACCATATGTGGGTTAGCTCCCTAGCCAGGATCAAACACAGGTTGCAGTAGTGGTAGCATGGTAGTGCTGAGACTTAATTCCTGTGCCACCAGGGCACACAAGTTTAGTTTTTTCTTTTTTTTTTTAAAGATTTATTATTTATGCATTCAAGCTGGGGTGTAGGCCAGAGGTGTGGGGTGGTGAGAGGATTTGCCAGAGACAGAGTGGGGAGCAGAACAGACAGATTGATGGAAGTACACTGCTGAGGGGAGCAGTAGGCGAGGTAGGAGAGATCTGCTGCACTCTTTGAGAGAGAAAATTGGCTCTAGATAGCTTCATAGTGCTGCGCTTAACCGTTGTGCCACAAGGGAGACCCAAGTTTAGTTTTTTTCAGCCCCAGTATTTATAGTTTAAGAAGTTGGGAGTTGTCTTTTCTCTTAGCACATTTTTGGCAAAGCTGGAGCTAGAACGTAAGTTTATTAGCATGTAACTCACATCTCTTAAAATGCCATTGTTTTTGACTTACAACTCGTCAGGTCCTCACTGGTGGCATAGGAGTTAAGTCTCAGCACCTCTGTGGACTGTATTCAATCCTGTCTAGGGAACTAACCCACATGGCACAGTAGCCCTCTCCTATCTCACCTATTGCTCCCCTTAGCAGTGTATTTGAGTAAAGTCCACCTGTTCTGCTCCCCTCTCTGTCTCTTGTGAATCCTCTCAACCCCTGCATCTCTGGCCTGCACCCCAATTATTCTACACATAAATAAGTAAATCTTTTAAAAAAAACCAACTTACAAACCTCACTTTTATTTATTTATTTATTTCTAAAGATTTATTTATTTATGCATACAAGAGCTGGGGTGTAGGCCAGAGGTGTGGGGTGGTGAGAGGATTCACCAGACAGAGTGTGGCGAAGAACAAGCTGACTGACTGAAGTACACTGCTGAGGGGAACAGCGGGCGAGGTAGGAGAAGTCCACTGTGCTATGTGGGAAGCTCCCTGGCCAGGGATCGAACTCCTGCTGTGGTGGCTGTGGATAGCTTCATAGTGCTGAGATTTAACCCCTTGTACCATCAGGGAGGCCCCACAGCTCCTCACTTTAGAAATGGGAAACAATACTAGGACTCAAAAATAATTGTAACTTTTCATAATCATTAGTTCCAGTCAAATCTCAGAAGGAACTCCTAAATTATATTCTGTTTTACACTATTGGTTGATCCTGTTATGTAGCCATATAATTATTCATTAAATTCAACTCTCTGTTTTATGTCCATCTTAGCAATAGGTAGGATGTCACCGAACAGGATCTTGTCATTACACTTTAAGTGCATGCCATTTTTTAGAAAAAAATCACCTTTTCCTTTTTTTACTTATAATGATGGTATTGGATCTGGAACTTGAGATCATCAGGCAGACAAAAAGATGGGACATCCATCATCAGATGGGACTGGTCGTTATAACATCAGTAAATTATTTGAAAATTCAATGCCACTTTAAATTCATACCCTTAGTTCTTTGTAACATGCTTAAATGTGAACTGTCATAAACTAGACAGAAGCCAATTTTCTCTCTCAAAGAGTATTGTGAACCTTATTAAATACAGCATCATGGAACAAACTTAAATCACAGCTATTACTTTTTATGAGTATTTGCATTCCATTTTCTATAGCATCTGAGTAAAAATCTTCCATTTCTAGGTTTAATTTATGTAGTTGGGGGCATCAGCAATGAAGGAATAGAGCTTCGTTCTTTTGAAGTTTATGATCCACTTTCCAAGCGTTGGTCTCCACTTCCTCCAATGGGAACTAGGAGAGCATATCTTGGGGTAGCTGCACTCAATGACTGCATCTATTCTATTGGCGGGTGGAATGAAACACAAGATGCTCTTCATACTGTAGAAAAATATTCCTTTGAAGAGGTAGGTTGGATGATTTTAAATGTTTGATACTCTATTCTCTCAGTGTCTGTAAGACCTGTCGTAATGTGCTTTCGTTCATGATAGCAATCATTTGTAAGTTTCTTTCCCTCTTTTAAAAAATAGGACCAACTTTTAATATCATTGATTTTTTTTCCTACCCATTGTCCACTTTCTATTTTATTGATTGTTGCTTTTTTTATTCCTTTCCATTTGTTTTGGACTTACATTGCTTTTTTTATAGATTCTTAAAGTGGAAGCTTAGATGATTGAGTTATGCCTTCCTTTCTCTATAATGTAAACCTTTAAATCTATAAATCATTTTCAAGCCCTGCTTTTACTGCATTCCACTTCATCTCACACATTTTGATATGATTGTGTTTTAATTTGCATTTATCTAGAAATATCTTCTAATTTCCCCTTTGACTAATGTGTTGTTAGAAGTATGTTGTTTAAATTCCAAATATTTAGGGATTTTTCCAAATATCTTTTGTGTAATTGATTTCCAATTTAATTCCAATTTTACTAACATACCTTGTGTGATTTCTGTCTTAATAAATGTTTCATGTGCATCTGAAAAGCATTTATATTCTGCTCTTGTTGAGTGTAGTGCTCGATAAATGTCAGGTCAAATTGCATAGTTGAACTTGGGTTGTTCAAGTCTTCTCTAGACTTTTCAACTTACCTGATTGTGTAGTCGATTTCTAAGAAAGGCTGTTGAAATCTTCTATAATTGTGGATTTTTCTGTCTCTCATTTCTGTCTGATCTTGCTTCAAATATTTTGAATCTCTGTTGCTAAATATATACACATTGAGATTATTATGTCGTCTTGGTTAATTGATCATTTTTTAATGAAAGGTTTTTTTTGGCTCTGGTAATATTCTTTGTTCTTCAGTCTACTTTGATATTAATGTAACCAAACTATTTTTGGGTTAGTATTTGCATGGTATATCTTTTTTCTCCCTTCTACTTTAAATCTATTCATATGTACAAAGTGTATCTCTTGTAAGATACCCAGTTTGGCAGTCTCTAACTTTACTATCTCTACATAACAACAGAGTATGATTGGCTTTTGAACGATTTTGATGTTTTTCTCTTTGTATAATACATTCTTTGAGTTTTTAGCCCTTTTTTCTGTCTTGTGTTGTTTTAATATTCTATTTTATATCTTTTTTTTAAGATTTATTTCTTTATGCATACAAGCTGAGGTGTAGGCCAGAGGTTGTGGGGAGGATGAGCAGATTCACCAGAGACAGAGTGGGTAGCAGAACAGGCAGATCGAGTGAATTACACTGCTGAGGGGAGTAGTAGGCGAGACAGGAGAGGTCTGCTGCGCCTTGTAGGAAGATCCCTGGCTGGGTATCGAACTTGTGCTGCAGTGACTCTGGATAGCCTGCGACTTAACCCATTGCGCCACCAGGGAGGCCCTTCTGTTTTACTTCTTTTATTAGTCCAATTAATTTTTTTTTAAGATTTGTTTATTTATGCATACAAACTGGGGTACAGGCCAGAGGCGTGGAGCTACGAGAGGGTTCACCAGAGACAGAGTAGGGAGCAGAACAGGCATATCGACAGAAATACACTGCTGAGGGGAGCAGCGGGTGAGGCAGGAGAGGTCTGCTGCGCCATGTGGGAATCTCCCAGGCTGGATGTCGAACTTGTGTCGCCGCTGCTGACAGCTCCACAGCACAGCGCTTAACCGCTGCACTACCAGGGAGGCCCAGTCCAATTAACTCTTGTCACCATTTTTTCTTAGTGGTTGTGTTATGGTTTTTGTTACATATCAGATGTATTTACATCATGTATTTTTGATATGTCAGATCTACCTTAAAATAACATCATACTGCTTCATTTTCAAAATGTAAGAAACTTACAAAAACATTTCCATTTCCCCCTTTCTTTGTACTATTGTTGTACATTTTATATGTGTTGTAAACTGCACAGTATGTTGTTGTGTTGTCTTAAACAACTACATGTAAGATAAATTTATTTTAGAGATTTATTTATTTATTTATTTACGCATAGAAGAACTGAGGTGTACACCAGAGGTGTGGGATAGGGGCTGAGAGGCTTCACCAGAGACAGAGAGGGTAGCAGAACAGGTAGATTTACTAAAATACCCTGCTAAGGGAGAGGTCTGCTGTGCCATTAGTGGGTTAGCTACCTGGCCTGGGATCAAACTCAGGCCTATAAGGGTGATAGGGTGACAGAACTGAAACTGAACCCCTATGCTACCAGGGAGGCCCCAAGATAAATTTTTAAAGAGAAAATCTTTTGTAATTATGCATGTATCTACCATTTCTGTTTCTATTTATTATTATTTTTTTTTATCAAGCTAAGTTCCTATATCTTATCATTTTCTCTTAGCCTGAAGAACTTCCTTTAATTTCCCTTTTATTGCTGGTCTGCTGGCATTGATTCTTTTAGCTTTCATTTTCTGAAATCTTTTCTCCCTCACCTTCCATTTTGAAAGATATTTTGCTGAATATAGAATTTTAGGTTGTTATATTTCCCCCATTACCATAAAAGTGTTTATTTCGTTGCGTTGTTTCTGATGGGACGTCCTTGTTCCCAATGTGTCTTTTTTTCTTTGGTGACTTTTAGATTTCCTCTTTATAATGTGTTTCCAGTGATTTGATTCTGGTATGTCTTGTTAGTTTTGTGTTTAACTTGCTTGGAATTGATTAAATTTCTTGAATTGGTGAAATTGATAATAATTCCATCAAATTGGAATGTTTTTAGCCATATTTCTTCAGGTATTCTCCTGTTCTTTTTCTCAGGCTCCAATAATAGACATGTAAAACTGCTTGATACTACTGTCCTACAAGTCATAAGGCCTTGTTAGTTTTTCCCCCCTGTCTTTTTTCTTGTTGTGTTTTAGGGTTCTTTTTTTAAATTTTCCAGCTTTATTGATATATAATGACAAATTATGTGTAAGATGTGCAGTGTGATGTTTTGATATATGTATACATTAAAAATGATTATCTTTATCAAAGTAATTAACATGTTTATTTTCTCACATAGTTCCCTTTTTGTGTATGTGATGAAAGCATTTCAGATCTACTATCTTAACAAATTAGAAGTATACGAAACAGTGATATTTCAAGCTCATCTTTTTTTTTACAAGTCTTTTTTTTATGATTTATTTTTATTTATTTATGCATACAAGATCTGGGGTGTAGGCCAGAGGTGCAGGGGGTGAGAGGATTCAGCAGAGACAGAGTGGGGAGCAGAACAAGCAGATCTACTGAAACACACTGCTGAGGGGAACAGTGGGTGAGACAGGAGAGGTCTGCTGGCCATGTGGGTTAACTCCCTGGCCTGGGATCTAACTCATGCTGCAGTGGCTGGTGATAGCTTGATATCACTGAAACTTTAATCCCTGCCCCCTTCAAACTCATGTTGTACTTTCTCTGTGCTAAATCTCCAGTTTTCTAATAGTGAAGGGTAGTATTTTAGAAATTGATATGTAATTACCCGAATACTCATTGCTTCTGGGGTATTCCAGCTTCTAGGCACTCTCAGTAAACAGAAGTAGGAGATATATGTACATATATATACATACATGTATTCACACACATTAATTTATAAGTATATATCAGTGTATATGTGTTATAAAGCTGTGAGTCTATTAAAAATGTTCTATATACCTATATGAGTAGATTGTGAGTTTAAAATTTAAACGTATCTGATTTCTTAGCAGTTTTCTCTATTATCATTTTAAGACAGTGCTAACTTTTTTTTTCTTTTAACCAGGAAAAATGGGTTGAAGTTGCTTCAATGAAAGTGCCTAGAGCAGGCATGTGTGTTGTGGCAGTCAATGGGCTTCTATATGTTTCTGGAGGTCGATCTTCCAGCCATGATTTCTTGGCCCCAGGTACCTTGGACTCAGTTGAAGTTTATAACCCTCATTCAGATACGTGGACAGAAATCAGTAACATGATCACCAGCCGTTGTGAAGGAGGTGTTGCTGTACTATGAAATGTAAAGTATAAGAGACCATAAGAAACATTTTTTAAATACAGGATCTGACCTTTTGCAAATCAAAAATGTATTTGTTATTAGGACTCTGATTGTACTGACTTTTCCATGTATTTGGTAGATAAATGACTGAAAAATAATTTTTCTAAGAATATGAATCAGAAGAATATGGAATATCCTAAATTAGTAAAGAGCTCATGCAAATTTGCCAAGTTTGCCAATAGAAATGCTGTTTATTCTCTGCACTTGTCCATTTATGGGTAACAGCTGTTTTGTAAAAATGATTTGCTGGAAGCTTCTTGGCAAATATCCCTTTTAGCAGTTTTCCCAGTACAATTCAAGCTGTAATATTGCCTTTATGTCATCTAAGAATATCAGTGGGACAGTTCAAAGATGCCTGTACATTCATGTTTCAATCCAGAGCACAATTTTCCATAGCCGTAGTTTAAATTACATTTAAAAAAATCAATGAAAAAGCTTCCTACTTTTATTTGATATCAGAAGTTTTCATTAGCCTAAGTTTTTATTGCAGCAGCTATACTGAGAGTGGTATGTGGGAAATACCTAGCTATTTATAGAGATAAGTTTTTACTTTTAATAACAGTATAAACAGTTTTTGTTTACTCATGTTTTTGTACTTGATGCTGAGAATGCAAGTGACAAATTGATAGCAGGTTCCTAGTGACAGCCCTTCATTGCAATAGGATGAAGTTAAGGGTGATAGAGCCCAGCTGTTGGTATATACCTAGTAAATTTCTTTCCTATTTTCTAGTCAGCAAAAATTTTTGACTTTGGAATGAGGGAATTTTATTAGATTTATCAGTTTTGTGAAGCTTAGTTGTACTTGGACAAGTCTAAATTTACTACAAAATAAACATTTACTACAAAGCTACTGTTTGGATTTGAGAAGGTGGAATTGTATATACCTGTGAAATGTCTTATAGACAATGACTAATAAGTGTAAGCCGAAAGACCACTGATCCAAAACTGATTCTCAAAACTTCTCATTTCTCCAGAGACGTATTCTAAAGGCTTGTTCTCTGTCAGTTCTGAGGAAGATTCCTTGTGTACATAATCCATCACTTTTATGTTATTTTACTAGTCAATTGGAGCCATATATATTAAGTCTTGAGTACATTTAGATTTACCTAGTTGATTCTAGGGTTTTACTTGTGTCCCTTGTTTCCCCATTTCTTTGCTAAAGTCCTTCCGTATTTTGTTACAGGTATCAGCAGCTTATTGAGAAAACCTGTAAGCATTAAAGATTCAGGTAGCACACACATCCAAAATATTTGGATTGGCCAACAAGGATACTTTTTTTCACAACCACATGCTTGTACTAAAAGCTTATGTAATGCCAACAGGATGCTCTGTGCTCCTTTCTTTAGGGTATTCTTGAAACCAGAAGGGTCATAGATGCCTGGTTGGAATCTGTAAAATGTCAAGAAATTAAGTATTAGGATAATTTGAAGACTATTTAAGCTCTAATCCATGTGCCTTTAATATTTTTAGTCATAGAGAATCTGCATTCTGGTCCATGAGAAATTTACAAAATGTTCCTGTCATTTAATTCTCATTACTTTCTGATGCCAACCTAAAATTGCACTGTGAAGGGAGGCATTTTGTACTGCTGTTGTAGAAATATGTCAAGACAATCAGTATTTGGACTTAATAGATCCAGATGATCCCTGAAATAGGTAATTATGATTACTGAGATAATGACAGATTGTTTTAAAGGGAATGTACTGATGATGTAACTTGATTTTTGCTTCTTCTTGTAATACTTGTTAATTAGCAGATTAATTACCAAAGATTACCAAACTGTAGTAGAATTGCCCCATTTTTTTAGTGTTTTAATTCTAGGGACTTATTTAGTTTTATATCTAATTCTGTTTTCTGAGCCAACTATTAATATGATCTCCCTCCAAAATATTTGACAATTCACTGTGCTTCTAAATATCCCGTGCAATGTACTTGAAAATCCATTTTCTTAATGAATCATACACTTTAATTCACCTGCAAAATGCATTTACCTGTATTTATGTAGTGAAATAGGGCAATTAGCCCAAAAGTGTTACTTGAGAGCCTCCCTGGTGGTGCAATGGGTTAAGCACAGCACTGTGAAGCTATCCAGAGCCACTGCAAGCACGAGTTCAATACCCCGCCAGGGAGATTCCCACATGGTGCAGCAGACCTCTCCTGTCTTGCCCGCTACTCCTCTCAGCAGTGTATTCCAGTTGATCTGCCTGTCTGCTCCCCACACTGTCTCTGGTGAATCCTCTCACCACCCCACACCTCTGGCCTACACCCTGGCTTGTATGCATAAATAAATCTTTAAAAAAAAAAAGTGTTACTTGACGCTATTCTAAAAGATACTGAATTTGCGACCAGAGAAAAGCTTTGAGTTTGTATAGTACTTATGCAACTTAGGAGAAGCAAGTTTCCCTCACCAAAATACTGAGTAAAATCTGAGAACCAGCTGAAGAGTATAAACTTTCTTTGCTTCCAAATTAGGCTACATAGTAAATTGTTCTCTATGTGACAAACAAGGATCCTGCGGTAATTTCAGCCATAGCTCTAATTGGTACGCTTCTCAATGATCAGAACTGGTCTAGCTCTATGATGTATGTTTGCTAGGATTACTGTACCATAGAAATTTAAACAACACAATTTATTGTCTTATGGTTTTGGAGTTTGTAAGTCCAAAATGAAGGTGTTAGTAGAGTTGGTTCTGGGAATTATGGTGAGGGGATGTAGTCCAGGTTTCTCTTCTTGGCATGTAGATTGCTACTTTCATATTCACTTGGCATTCTCCCTGTATGCGTATTTGTCTCTATTCTGCTATAAGAACACTGGAAATATGTTACAGGGACTCCCTCTTGGAGCAGTGGGTTGAGCGCAGCCCCATGGAGCTGTAGGTGGCTGCAGCATGAGTTCAATGCCCGGCCTGGGAGATTCCCACATGGTGCTGCAGACCTCTCCTGCCTCACCTGCTGCTCTCCTCAGCAATGTGTTTAGGTTGATCTGCCTGTTCTGCTCCCCACTCTCTGGTGAACCCTCTCGCCACCCCACACCACTGGCCTGATCCCAGCTTGTATGCAAAAATAAATCTTTAAAAAAATATATTACGTTACTACCTACCAGTATGACCTCATAATTCAAGTACATAAGTGGCATCTGATAAATCTATTCACCAAGAATCATGAGTGGAAATCATAGCATTTACTTATGAAATTTAACAAATACTTGAATACTTACACAAAGCAGGTGATACTGTTTCCTGATTTATATTCTTACATCAATTGTTTTCCCTTTTTTGTGAGACTAAAACTCTTAAGAGACTAGGTTTTCAAGTTCAAACCTAGGTGTTGCTTTTACTATTTAAAAAGATTTGTTAGTTAACATGTAGAATTAGATAGCCCTGTAACTTAAAACATTAAGATAGCTCCATATAACTTTTCCTCTATAATTTATTTGTATGAGCATCTTTATCATTTTAAGTATTTTGACCACATGGTGTGATGCTTTAGGATGATAAGCTAAGTTATACCTATGCCAAATAGCCCCATAAAAATTGGAATATGGGTCCAGTTTTTCTTTGACTATGGCTTTCCCATATGACACTACTTCTGACTTTAGAGGTCCTTTCAGCTCATATAACTAGGCTATACAGGTAAAATGAGCTTAGAGATGCATTTCCCAGGGGCAACTAAGTGAAAACTCCACACTGGCGCTACCTGTTATTTTCAGATACTCATGGATATGGACTCTTCATTGCTGATTTTTCCCCCTCAATGATAAGGCTCTATCAAAAGGGATTTTTTTTTATTTTACTTTTTTAAATATTTTTCAAGACAAATTTAAAACATTGAAATGTTTAAGTAGATGAAACTTAACTAGTCAAAAGATAATTGTAGCATAATGTGACATGAAAAGGAGCCAGGGATTTTCAAGTTACTGCTCAATTAATTCCTATGAAATAAAGCCTTCTAGAAATGAAAAGCAATCTGTGAAGAATAAAATTACTGTTGGTAGGAAAAAAAGAGCCAAATGGGAGAAAGAGAAAAAGGTGATGTCAAAACACAACCTTATAAGGCTTATAGTCAACATATTAATGTCATTTACAGAGTAGTTTTGTATTTATTTGATTTGATCAGGTCTTTGGGGTCCTTTCTCTGGGTAAATATCCTTAACTATTAAAGTGACTACAAATGAAAAAAAAGCCACTAACGTGACTACTATCCTCAATGCTTTGAACCAGTTGGGATAATGCGGTAAGATAAAAACTTCAATGTGTAATGCTATCCCCAAACCTATGATTATTGTCATAATAGCTTCACTGAGTCTTTCAGAAATATGGAAGGCAAACCATGAAAACAAAAGAGGAGCTGTACTATTAGCTAAATTAAGGAAGTCTGGTTTGGCTGGACTGCCTTCTGGCAGAGCAAAACCCCATCTGATTCCTCCCAAGAAAGATAGGAAACTGGCTCCATAAGCCATCTGAGTAAAAGCTAAAATGGGGATATAAGTCTTTGTCATCACCATGATGAGTGGAGGAGCAACAAAAGGGAATAGTCCTGCAAGAGTTATATATAATGCTGGCTTTGGGCTGTCAGGCAGGTATGTGATGGTTTTTGGTGGTCTGGCTGGAAGTACTGCTTGCTTCTTCTTAAAGCTGCATGGGGAAGTATGATAGTACTGTGTCCTGCTCATATACACTGGAAATGATGAGAAACGCCAAGGCCTTGGAAACAAAGGAGGAAAGTTCTGCTGCAGATAGGTCTTAAGAGAAAGTGTATCCCTTCTTTTGCTGAGTACTAGTCCAACTGTAAAAGGGGACTTCAGCATCTGTAGAGAAAACAGAATCAGAAGACAAAAACATTAAAAATACTTACCACCAAATTTCTTAGTTAATTCTAATCTGAAACAATATGAAAACAAACCATCTGCTTTCTGTTACAGAAAGGATCAACTGCAGGGTGATGTTTTCTTGGCTATACTATTAAACAGCTATACAACATGCAAAAGAAACTATACTCAGTGATGTGTTTCAGCCTACCACTAATCTTATCCCGTGAGAGAACTATCTGGAAGTGGAACAGGTAAAGACTATAGGTGTTGGGTATTTGGTTTTCCAAACTGCCTCTTCTATTTATAAATTGCAAAAGAAGCAGCACTAATTAATGTGGGCATCCTAACTTACATAGAGAAAAGCAATCTACCTTTCAATTTAGCTTTATAAATACTGCATACTTTATTGCATGCCTTTCTACTTGTCTGTCTGAAATTCTAGCTTTTTACTTTTCTATCTGGAAAGTATCTATCACATCTTTCAAAATCCAGCTTCAAGCTTTCTTTAACCTCTGTAATCTGATTTAATGCTCCATCAGTTAAATACGCTATGTACACTTCCATCATAATTCTGCATATAGTGAATTAAAATCCTCTTATCTCAGTAGACTTAAGAGCCAGGACCATAATTTTTTCTTTGCCTTTAAGAAAAGTCCCCCAGAGCCTTTTATGGTACATGGCCAAAGTCATAACCTTTCCTGCTGATTCTGTGCTTTAGTGAGCAGACGCCAGATTTCAACTAGTAAACATCAATAACCAAAATAAATTAGGTATGAGGAAAAAAAGTCTGTTACTGTGATTCCACAGAATGTTAAGAATGAGTCTATCCAAAAAAAAAAAAAAAAAAAAGATTCTATCTTGGGGCCTGTTGTCTAGAGTGTTCTTCCTTGAGCTACCTGCATGGCCTTTACTTCTGACAAGGCAACACTATTTTTTTTTTTTTTTTTGCAATACTATTTTTGACATTCCCTTTTTCACATCCTTGCTTACAGTTCTTCACTGCACTTACAACTTGACATATTAAATATTTTATTTAATATTTTACACATGTGTATTTTATCCACTCCTTCCTTGCTCACCTGAATACATGAAGATAAGATTTTTGTCTTCTTTTTCACTGCTACTGCCCCAGCCAAGCAGTGCCCGGCAAACAATACTTAAATATTTGCTGAAATAAACCAACCTTTGAAAACGCTTGAGAAAACTTCTGGAAGAAACGAAGCATTCTGTGCCTTATTGAGAGTCTTGCTCAGGAAGATCCCAGTCAGTTCTGATTAATGTATTTTTACAAGTAAGTAGGAGGTCTGAATCAGAAACATGCTGCTGTATACAAAACAAGATGTCACTTAATTTTCTTCATTTGTGTACGTAATTTTCAAAAGTAGTAATTCCTAAGAATTTTTTCTATGTAAGTTTCCTTTGAAAACAATTTTTAAAAAAATAGGTAACAGGTTTAACAAATAGATGCTATTCTCTGAACTAGCTTTTGCTAAGCTAGAGTTGTGTAGAGACAGAAGACTGTATTTTACAAACACCCTTATCATTTCCCAGTTGTGTGACCCTGAGAAATCTTGAAGTGCCTGTTTTCTCATCTTTAAAACAGCAGGTTACAACTACTCTGTTCATTTTTCCCCCTTATCTATTTTTTTTTTCAGTTTAAGAGTTTACAGATCAAAATATTGACAGTAGCAATCAATAGTTTAGCTGTGAACCAGGTACCATAAACTATGTGTTTCAGATTCATTAACTAATTTAATACTCACCATAACTTTGTATTCAAAGAATCTGGGTTGGAATTCAGGCCCCACCACTTCCCCATTTCTTCATAGGGCCATTGTAAAAATTAAATGAGTTGTAAAGCTCCAGTAACTATCCTTAACACAAAGCAAGCATTCAAAAATATTAACTATTATTCCTTATACAAAAGGAAATGTTTAAGAGTCCGGTCTAATAGAAGCTGCCGATAAGTGGATGAGTGAGAATATTAATCCAGATTTGTGTTAGATGTTGTTCCTTTTTTTATTTAAATATATTTTAAAGACTTACTTATGCATTCAAGCTAGGGTGTAGGCCCGAGGTGTGGGGGGTGAGAGGATTCACCAGAGACAATGTGGAGTAGAACAGGCAGATTGACTGAAATACACTGCTGAGGGGAGCAGCAGGAGAGGTCTGTACCATGTGGGTCAGCTCCCTAGTTGGGACCTAACTCCTGCTGCAGTGGCTGCTGATAGCTTCATAGTACTGAGACTTAATCCCTTGCGCCACCAGGGAGGCCCCCAGATGACAAATTCCTAACCAGGAAAATCAGGTGTCTACAAAATTCCAAGTCCAACTGCTGCTTAATTAAAAAATTTATTGAGGGCCTCCCTGGTGGCTCAACTGGTTAAGTTGCAACACTATGAAGCTATCCAGAGCCACTGCAGCACTAGTTTGATTCCCGGCCAGGGAGATTTCCACATGGTGCAGCAGACCTCTCCCACCTCTCCCGGCAGCAGTGTACTTCAGTTGATCTGCCTGTTAGGCTCCCCACTCTGTCTCTGGTGAATCATCTCACCACCCCACACCTCTGTCCTTCACCCCAGCTTGTATGCATAAATAAATCTTTTTTAAAAATTAAAAAATTATTGAACTTATTCTTGATCAAGTCCTATATACCAGTCACTGTCTGGCTTCTAGGGGAAACCGCTTTTGAAATCTGTAGGGTATCTGAATGGTCTGTGCCTTTCTATACTAGGGTTCCTACCCAGCAGAATTCTGTTCCATAGAGTTCGGGAAGGTGAATGGCCAACTAACTACTGGGTCTCTCAAGTAGAACTTTTAGATAACACCCACATCCACCTAATGACTTTAAGATACACCTATATGCATGGCCCACACACTCACTTTTTATCAAAATAACCTGAGTAAAGGGTGTTCCAGACCACTCCACTTAAAAAAATTCTCATTGGGGGCCCTCCCTGGTGGCGCAGCTGTTGAGCGCTGCGCTGTGGAGCTGTCGCAGCCCTCAATGCGGGTTCGAAGCACACCCAGGGAGAAACCCACATGGTGCGGCAGACCTCTCCTGCCTCACCCGCTGCTCCCCTCAGCAGTGTATTTCTGATCTGCCTGTTCTGCTCCCCACTCTGTCTCCGGTGAACCCTCTCGACGCCCCACGCCTCTGGCCTGTACCCCAGCTGTATGTATAAATAAATTAATTAAAAAAAATTCTCATCGGTCGCTCCACCTTTGAAACCCCTATGCACTCTGACATGTGCTTTCCAAGTGTATGAAAACAAAAAAGCATTAGCCTAAAGCCTGGGAGCGGAGGGGAAGCTGAGGGAATTAAGGGCAAAGCCTTAAGGGTTGATTAATACACTTGATTTAGATGAGCTTAGTGTTTCCACAGCCCCAAAGGAAATAAGACGCAAACTACAACACTCAGAACAGATATCTGATAAGAGTGTGGAGTTTGAAAGCAAAGATCCCCGGAAAACTGCCTGACGGTACCTGTAGCTTCTATTTATTCCCAACCCCTGGTGACCCCTTTTCCAGCCTGCACTGTAGGTACGGTCCTAATGCTTACCTGCCAGTGTCGCACCAGGAGACAGCAACGCTTCAGGGACATCCATGTACTAATAAAAAGGCACTTCCGGCAAGTGCAATTAGAAGCTCCTCGCTTCCTGAGGACCCAAAAAAAATGAGTCCGGGTAGGGACTTGATCAGCGCAAACTGGTTCCCACGCCTGACTTTCAGTCGGGCAAGTCTTAACATCTTAATTCTACGGGAAACTGCTGCTGAAATCTCTAGGGTATCTGAACGGTCTATGCCTTTCTATCCTAGGGTTCCTACCCAGCCGAATTCTGTTCCATAGAGTTCGGGAAGGTGAATGGCCAACTAACTACTGACACAATCTGAGTGAAGGTAGGAGAGATTTGGAATATATGTCGAGGTTGAATTGGCTAAATTCAATTGCTTGCCATCGCTGGAATTCATTCTTGGTTTGCAAAACAATAGGGTTTCTTGAACCGACGGGGCCCATCTCTCCGCATTAGGGACTTGAACTACCAATATTTTAGAGCCAACTATTTCTACTTCCATTCTTTCTTGGGACCTGGAAACTTCACCTGGAAGTAAAGAGCACGAAGGGTAGGATTTCCACTTCCTTGAAAGGTGTGGTACTAAGAGTCTTGGACTTGAGGGTGACCCTCTGCTTTATATTTTATTTGTTGGCTATGTGACCTTGGGAAAGTCCCCTTCCTTCTCTAGGCCTCCACTCACGGCCTATCAAAGGAAACAGCTTTAAGCAATATGAGCGTCATTTTGAAGGCAAGTTAGGAGAGTTTAGGGAGTCCGCGCCAGCCAGTTTCTCCGTTCCTCCGGAGTCTACATAGCCTCGGTTGCTGGCCATCATGTGGTTTAGCTTTCCGTACTCCGGGCTTTCCGCAGATTGCTGGTAAAAGTAACTGCGCCTAGTCGCTTTGGCTTTCACTTTTATTTCCTTTTCTGTCCTGGCGGCGCCGCCCTTCCCGTCCAGCGATACCCAATGAGGCTTTGGGTCGGCGAAACTGCTTCACGAGGCATAGGAGCTGGATCGGGTCAGAAATCCGGCGCTGGCCGGGGGCGTGACGCCAGCTGCCGGGCTGAACTACCGTTCCCAGCGGGTAGCGCGAACCCAGACGCGCAGACCTCCGGAGCCTGGCCCTCTGGGGGCTGGAGTCTTGACGCGCGCACATGAAGGAAGGCAGGAGCGGAAAAGGTGGGAACGGGTCCGGACACAAGCTCCTACGGAACCGGTTTGCTAGTTTGGGGACGCGTGCTTGCAGAGGTGGGAGGTAGGAAGGTGAAGATCGAAGAGTTGGGGGAAAACGGGTACACACACACGCACGCACGTCCACCCACTCATTCACGCGCGCTCAGGCCTTAGTGTTGTGCTGGGGAATACTAACGGGACCACCACACTTGTCCGGTCTCCGATTCTGAGGTGGTTCCAAGAGGGCAGCCTGTTCAATTCTGCAGAGGGGCGGGAGCGACCACGCGCCGCCTGCAATCGCGGTGATGGGAGCTGGGGGCGGGGCAGGGTATAACCGCTGTTCACGACGCCGAACGTTAGCGGCTTGGGGCTCCGGAAGGGTCACCCAAACCCGAGCATCTGCGCGCGCGCGCGCGCTTCCTCTAGGCGGTGCGAGCGGGTGGGCGTGTGTGAGGCGGGGTTGGATGAGGGGGCAGGCCGAGCGCGTCGTCGCTCCGCCCCCTCCGCCCGCTCTGCCCCTCTTGGGCGGTGTGTGCCTTGTGGGCCGGGCAGCCATTTTGGGAAGAGCTTTGTTATGGTTGTGGGCTCTCCACCTCTGCGGGATCAGGAAGCTGGGAACGCGCCCTCGGACGCCGCGTCTGGTCCGTAGCTGTAGCCGGGCTGCTGCCCGGTGAGTGGTGGGTACGAGTTTCGGGCGACGAGCAGCAGAGGATCTTAAGTAGTCCCGGGGCCGGGCTCCGCCCGGTGCCTGACCGCACGTCAGTTGAAACAAGTTGAAAGAGCCTCTCGCACAGGTGGTTGGGTGTCGGTCGGCGGGGGGAGAGGGGAGTGGAGTCCCCGGGCCGAGTGGTTCGGACGCGGCACCTCCCCCGCGCGTAGAGCTTTGCACACTAGCGTCGCCGCGGCTCTTCCTGAGCCCTTCTACTTCAACTTTGGTCTCCGGGTCGGAACGCTCACCTGAGGCGGTCTGGCTCCTCTCCAGGAGTTCCGGCTCGTTGGTAGTTGAGTGGCTTGATGTACGGGCTTCTTTTTCTTTCCTTCTTAAATTAAAGCCAAAGGCTTTTGTTTTCCAGTGAAGGAAAATCTAAAGAGGAAAAAATAGTGTAAGTCAAATGTTGTGTATCTGGGGAAAAGAGGAGCTTTAACTCCAACGTTTCTGTTCTCCTCGGTTGTGAGGTGTTTTCATTTATTTAGATTAAGTGTACCCAGCACCTACCGACCCCTCCCGTCCTCGGAAAAAAGCTGATCGATCTTGAGGTATTTTAACAAGTATTTTTCTGTTTTAAGTCTACTTCTGTGAAATTCTAAAGAAAGACTGAATCTAAAATGGCTGTAACTTGGGGAAGTGCCCGGCCCTTCGGTAACTTAAATACGTTAAGGTATCTTACATTTTTGTTGTTTGTCCTGAAAGTGAATCTTTTGATCTTTTGGTTTTCTTGCAATTGCAGTCTTAACCTGAAGACTCCTTGCTAGGTGAAGACAAAGGTGGACTAGAGAAGTTAGCTTACTCCAAAAGTTTACTGAAGGATGGGTGCGGTTGTGAAGTGTGTTTTTGTTGTTGTTGTTTTGCTTATAGTTTTTGTAATTGTGCTGTTATGTTAGTTTTATCAGCCAGCTTTGTGGTTGGTTTGTCATATTTGTTGATATGCTTGTTTTTAACTTTGACAGGCATTGCTTACCAGGAAAATAAGAGTTAATGGTGGTTCATGTTTTAGTTTACTGCTAGAATTCTAGTTCCTGTTTAACTCACATCTAAAAGTGATTGGTAGTCTTCCATAGACTTAGATTGTAATTTGGTGGGTTGCTGACTTTTCTAAGATCTTTTATTTTACGTCTAAGACTTGAAAGGCAAGCAGACTGTTGTTAAGTTTGGGGCATTTATTAGAAGAATCCAAGTAGATAAATGAGAAACTTGAGTTGTGGAGTGCCTAATTGTTGTGTCCATTCAAACAAAAAGGCTG
The DNA here is from genome assembly GCA_004024925.1 of Scalopus aquaticus. Lineage (NCBI taxonomy): Eukaryota > Metazoa > Chordata > Mammalia > Eulipotyphla > Talpidae > Scalopus > Scalopus aquaticus. The sequence continues at coordinate 40,522 of PVIJ01004659.1, forward strand.
TCTTTCAGTTTGCCGTTCTTTAACCATAAGATCTAAGAGTTTAACTGAAAAAAAAAAAAAAGGCGTAGACTGGAAACCAAAAACAGTTTACTTCGGTGTTTGGAAAGGTGCTCGATTTTCAAGTTAGTCTGTCTAAAAGATAAAGTAAAAAAATGCTCATTGTGAATGAGAATTTTGGAATTTATAGTAAATTATTGTCTTCCTGGTGAAATCCATTTAATTTACCTTCCTGAAGTTTTTCAGCACAAATTTTCTCAATTCCCAGCGGATTTTTTTTGAGGTTCTTAAATTACTTGGGTGGTTTTACAGGAAAAACATTTAAAATGCTTTATAGAAGTTACAAATAAGTAGCTTTGTGTTTTTTTAATTTTGCCTACTGGGCTGGTATACTTAGGTGGTCAGACCTGGAAATCTGGGGGGAAGTCTTAGGGATCCTTTTATTTTGAATGAATTCGACTTACTAATTTTTTATCAGTTATTTAAAAGTGACTGAGAAGGGCACGTTTTAATGGGTTTGAAATGATAAGAAATCTGGCTCATATTTCTGCTTATAATTCATTTTTAAATATTCAGTTAACGAAGAAAAAGTTCAGTCTTAAGCAGATCTTTGTTTTATGGTTAAATTGTATGCATTTCATAGCACATTAAGCTCTCTAATGTGCCAGGGATTAACTGTGGAAGTGCTTTATATTATTGATTTATTCCAATGAGATAGATACTGTTTTATTCCCATTTTTTGGTTGAGGAAAATAAATCCAGAGACTTACTCAACTAGTAGCATGATCCTATATTCAAACGTAAGCAATCTCACATTATGCTTAACTTTGTGACTGCTGTCTTTAACATGAAAAAGACTGTTGGGAAGAGCACAAAAACTTAAAGGATCACAATTAAAAAAGTAGGAAAAGGGCCTCCTTGGTAGCACAACGGGTTAAGCGCAGCGCTGTAGAGCTGTCTGCAGTGCTGAGTTTGATGTTTGGCCAGAGAGATTCCCACAAGGCACAGCAGACCTCTCCTGCCTTGCCCGCTGCTCCCCTCAGCGTTGTATTTTGATAGATCTGCCTGTTCTCCCAACTCTGTCCCTGGTGAACCCTCTCACCACCCCCACACCTCTGGCCTGCACCCCAGCTTGTATGAAAAGATAAATATTTTTTTAAAAAAGTAGAAAAAGATCAACTGCTGGTATTTATGGTTTTTCAAATAGAGGGACAATTTTTTAAAAAGACTTATTTATTTATGCATACAAGAACTGGGGTCTAGGCCAGAGGTAGGGTGTGTGTGAGAGAGGATTCACCGGAGACAGAGTGGAGAGCAGAAGAAGCAGATCTCCTGGAATACACTGTTGAGGGGAGCAGCAGGAGAGACAGAAAAGGTCTGCTGGGCCTTGTGGGTTAGCTCCCTGGCTGGGGACTGAACTCCCACAGTGGCTGGCGATAGCTTGATAGCGCCGAGACTTTAACCCCTGTGCCACCAGGGAGGCCCCAAAGATGGACAGTTTGTTTCTATGGTGCCAAGATAATATGCTAACTCATAACTGATTATAGTTGCCATGGATTGGAATTTAATGCTCTGAGACCTAGCTGCCCAAGTCATTAATATCAGACTCTGATCTTTGTTTCCCGCTGAAGTCTGCTCAGAATAAAACTATCTATAATCAAACTTAAAAAGTAGTTTTCAGTTCAATGAGAGGAGCTGAATTTCTGTATATCTTAATTCAGGAAGTAAAATATTCCTAGTACTATATAAAAGGAATTCTTACAAATGATTTCAAATATACTAGGCAAATATTTAAAGGAGTAAATAGTTATTTCCTTTACTAAAACAAATTAAGTCAGCTTCTAATTGGTTTGCTTATCAGATTGTTGTGGTTTTGTTTTTATTTTTCTGGCCAAAACAGCTCATTCTTTTAAGAAAAGCTAGAGGTTACACTAGGGTGCCAGTTTGAGCATGCTAGGCCTATGAATACCTAGATGACCATAAAACATTCTTGCCACCAAAGAACTTAGTATTAACAGATAAGCACAGAAAATACACAAGGAAACAGCACTGAAAGCTTTTTAAAAAAAAAAAAGATTTATTTATTTACGCATACAAGAACTGGGTTGTAGGCCAGAGGTTGGGAGGTGGTGGGAGGATTCACCAGAGACAGAGTGGGGAGCAGGACAGGAGGATTGACTGAAGTACACTGCTAAGGGGAGAAGTGGGTGAGGCAGGAGAGGTCTGCTGTGCCATGTGGAAAGCTCCCTGGCCGGCTTTCGATCTCAGGGCTGTGGATAGCATCATAGTGCTGAGACTTAACCTGTTGCACCACCAGGGAGGCCTGAGAGCTGTCTTTCTTAAAGGAAGTTAATTTTTAACGTGTTCATTCACTTTACCATCCATTTCAGTGATAAAATGACTTTGCCTTAAATTAACCAGGTGTGGGGCTAGAGAATCACCAGTATAAACAGATTTTAGTACGTTTTTCTGAGCAGTAGTTATATTCATGTGAATGAGGTTTTTGTTTTGTTTTTCCAGAAAAATTGAAATCATTTAAGTTTGACTATACACTTGAATTGCAAACTCTTGTTTCTTTGGTTTGTAAATTTAAATTTCATTACATATTTTTTTTCTGAATTATTGCTATCCTTGAAGTTTAAGTACGTTGAAAAGTTGTTTTGGGGGGTTCTGGTTAGTTAATTAGAAGGTAGAGCTATTCCAGTGTTCCTGCTATGTGTTTATGAATTATTAGCTCTGCTTTTAATTAGTCTTACTAGATATGGTAGGAAAGGTAATGGGAAGCGCTAGTGTGGACTTCATAAGCTAGAGGCTGTAACAGAGTCCAGTGTATATACATAATTTCATTATTGTTTACAACACTTGTTTAAAGTAGTATGGGAGGTTCCCAGAAGTTAAGTCATTTGCATAATAATGAGAAGGGCCTTCAGGCGCTTCTCTTTTTCTGATTCCAAAGCAAGATTTTTTCCAACCCTTTCAGGTAGAAATGTGGCATGGTATGGTAATTAAGGGCACCGACTTTGTAGCCTTGGTTTGAATTTCAGCGTTACTACTAATAACTTTGTGGTTTAGAAGGAGTTTTAGATGAGATTTCTATGCCTGTTTCTTCATCTGTTAAATGGTGATAATAGTACCTTCTCATAGGGTTATTGTGGCAAATAAATGTTTGTATTTTGTAAAACAATACCTGACCATAGTAAGCACATCATAATTATTAAATAAATCGTATGAAATTATCTATAATGAACACCTTTTTATTTATTTATTTTTAAAGATTTATTTTTGCATACAAGCTGGTGTGCAGGCCAGAGATGTGGGGCTGTGAGAGGGTTCACCAGAGACAGTGGGGAGCAGAACAGACAGATCGACCAAATACATTGCTGAGGGGAGCAGCGAAGCAGCGGGTGAGGCAGGAGAGATCTGCTGCGCCATGTGGGAATCTCCCTGGCCGGGCATTGAACTCCTGCCGCAGCTGCAGACAGCTCCACAGCACTGTGCTTAACCCATTGCGCCACCAGGGAGGCCCGATGAACACCTTTTTAATCAGTCCAGTGAAATTCTGAACAAACTATTGCACGTGGAGGCTTATTTATTTTTTCCCCTTAGAATACTTTTCTTTGGACTTTCCTAGTTTGAATCAGGATCCTGATCACACTTACTATAATTGTAATCAGGGAAAAGCAAATCAAAACCACAATGAGATACCACTTCACACCTGTGAGGCCCTTCAAAAAAACAACAATCCAGTCAAAAAATGGGCAGAAGAGCTAAAAAGACACTTCTCCAAAGAAGAAAAGCAAATGGCCAACAGGTATATGAAAAAAATATTCAACATCACTTAAAATCAGGGAAATGTAAATCAAAACCACAATGAGATACCACCTCATGCCAATGAGAATTGCTCACAAAAAAACAGGCAACAACAAATGCTGGCTAGGATGTAGAGAAAAAGGAGCCCTCTTACACTGCTGGTGGAAATGCAAATTAAACCACAATGGAAAATGTGTGGAGGATCCTCAAATTACTAAAAATGGAGCTACCATATGACCCAGCAATACGAGGTGGCGGAGGGGGACAAAAACAGGAAAGCACACAAATTAAAAGGCACCCCAGCTTGTATGCATAAATAAATAAATCTTTAAAAAAAGAAAAAGAATATTAAGATAAAGGAACTAATAATTGGTGAAATTGTTGGCATCTGTTTAAAAAAGGAGTTCGTTATTGGACACCCTATCTGTACTTATAGATCATCCCATTTGCTGTTAATCCTTACAACTTTGCCCTCATTTGTAGAAAGGAGAAATATGTGAACAGCTAAATATAATGCATTATGGTACAGCTATGTGCACTGTATAATGCTTCTTAAAACAAATTTGTCATCCACTTAGAGGTTAGAAGTGAAGATTACAAAATGAGATAAAATTCATCTGGAATGAAGAGATTCCAGAGAAACAAGACAAGTTCTGCATCAAAGATTTTAAGTAACTATTATACTTACTAGGCAAAAGAAAAAAGTCAAAAAGGAAGTAAACAGGAAGCTCTTAATTCACGACTGCCCGCCTGTGTATGCAGACATTTCTTTTTAACAAATCTTCCCCTTGTAGCAGCATCAGCTCTGCCCACCTTTGTCTATGCAGGTGCCTCTTTTTGTTTTTCTCCTTTTCCTAATAAACCTGTCCTTTTAAAATGTTTTTTTTTTAAGTTTTTTTTTTTTAAAGATGTATTTATTTATACATACAAGCTGGGGTACAGGCCAGAGGCGTGGGGCGGCGAGAGGGTTCACCAGAAACGGAGTAGGGAGCAGAACAGGCAGATCAGAAATACACTGCTGAGGGGAGCAGCGGGCGAGGCAGGAGAGGTCTGCCGCACCATGTGGGATTCTCCCTGGCTGGGCGTCGAACCCGCATCGCTGCTGCCGACAGCTCCACAGCGCAGCGCTCAACCGCCGCGCCACCAGGGAGGCCCTCAAAATGTTTTTATTTTATTTTTTTAAAGATTTATTTATTTATGCATACAATGCTGGGGTGGGGTACAGGCCAGAGGCGTGGGGCAGTGAGAAGGTTCACCAGAGACAGTGGGGAGCAGAACAGGCAGATGTACTGAAATACACTGCTGAGGGAAGCAGCGGGCGAGGCAGGAGAGGTCTGCTGTGCCATGTAGGAATCTCCCTGGCCGGGAGTCCAACTCATGTCACTGCTGCTGACAGCTCCACATCGCAGAGCTTACCCGCTGCGCCACCAGGGAGGCCCTGTTTTTGTTTTTTAAAAGGTAATCACATTGTGAAGACCAGGATATCTTAATGCATTGTGGTTGCTTCCTGATACTCTCTAACAAAGATTTCACAATTGTCCGTAAATATGTTTAATGTAAGGATGCCAACATTTTTTTCAAGGTGAGTTTTCCTTTTTGCTGAGGTTTGTCTTTCTTTTATGGCACCCAAACATATTTTGAAATTGTTAGCTCGATGCAATCCAGGTGTGAAAACAGCTGGTCTAATGATGTCATGTCATGGAAACCAACACTAGGTATTTTAAAATGAGAGTGACCCAGGAACATGTGAACAGTGTAAGCCATCAAGAGTGGTGACTCACAGTTTAATGACCTCTGAGGGTATTGGTCAGGGGTCTTTGTTGTAGAGAACAGAAATGTTTAAAAGCATGGTTTTGTGTGTTTCCCTAAGCAATCAGCTTCAAGGGTGTTTAACAGAATAATAAGCAACTGTTGGGTTTTACTGGGATTGCAGTTTGGAAGTTGGGTGTACAGGTCATTGAGAGAAGAGTTGAAAAGCTGAGAAGTGTCATAATGATGACAGGGTAATTTAAACTACGCAACTATGCTGGCTGGTCTCAGGCTGAATTCATGATGATTTACAAGTGTGGGCCTTCATTGTGTTGGGAAACTAGTGTATTTCCTTAGCTTATTCATTCTCTAGTTTTCATTTCATACCCTAACTTTTTTCAAACCTGCAAATCCCTCCTTTGCTCGGCCCACCCATTTATCCTGGTTAGTTGAGGGATTTATTTCTACTTCACTGGGAAGGTGGAAGCAATCAGAATGTGCATTCTAAGCTCTCCTTGCGGTAGTATTTCACTACTCTGTTTACTCACCTGTTGGCTGCAAATGTAAAGTGTGTTATTAAAGGTAAATTCTGATATATTAGAGTTCAGTCCTTCCAACTTCTAAGTGCCAGTGTCTCAGTAATTTCAGCTGCATCTTTACTTGGTCATCACTGTACCAAAAAGATTTTGAACTACATAGCTTTCTAGCCACTTCTCTATTTCTCTGTTTGACAGCAGCAATCCTTAAAAGAGTTGTCTCCACTTGTCCCTTCTCTTTATAATTTTCCCAAATCAGATTTTTACCACTGCCCCTATCAAACATGGTCACTGATAAATTATGTTAAAAATATGTTGCTAAATCCGGTGATCAGTTCTCAGTTTTCCATCTCAGTACATTTCATTCCTACTTTCTTGAAATACATTGCTCCTAAAGCTTCTGGTTTTCTTCTCAGTGTTTCCAATTTTTAAAAGTTACAGTACATCTAAGTACCTCTCTGTCTACATTCTCTTTTAAAGAAAATTTCTGTTTCCTCTGCAGTCTCATATATCTAGCTGCCTGCTTAACATCTCAGCAGCTGTCTGATAGGTACCTATAAGTTAACATGTTCAAAAAATAGTTTCTTACTTGTGGAATCTACAGGCAAATTATTAGGATTTGTAAGAGTTTAGCAAAATAACAATATAATTAGTACCAGTAGCAATAACAAGTATCTAGGAATAAATCTTAAAAAGAAGATATTCTATATAAGACCTTTATGGAGAAAAATTTTTAAATTTCATTTGAATATGTTAATGAAGACTTATAGAAGATTTGTCATAAGATTTGTTGTAAGATTTGTCATAAAAATGTCATTTCTTTCATGTTGATCTAGAGTGATTCGTTAATACTCTAAGCATTGTTATAACCAATAAGTGACACCTCTGACACCCAATTTGACATGCTTATATGAAAGAGCAGAATGCCAGTAATAGCCACTTATATACTGGATACAACTTACTGAAGTTTAAAGGTGAAAGCCAATCCTATAAAACTAAGAAGGACAATAAAGAGAATTTTTTTTTATTCTAGAAGGAAGGCTATTATATATAAGATGCAAAAATGAAAATCATAAGTAAATGATCAACAACTTTGACTGCATTTAAATTAGGAACTTGTGGGCCTCCCTGGTGGCACAAGGGGTTAAGTCTCAGCCTGTGAAGCTGTCCGCAGCCACTGCAGCACAAGTTCAATCCCCAGCCAGGGAGATTCCCACATGGTGTAGCAGACCTCTCCTCCTTGCCCCCTGCTCCTCTCAGCAGTGTATTTCAGTAGATCTGCCTGTTCTTTTCCCCACTCTGTTTCTGGTGAATCCTCTCACAACTCTAGCCTGCACCCCAGCTCTTGTATGTATATGTAAACAAATCTTTCAAAATAAATAAATTAGGAACTTGTGTTCATCAGAAGACAACCCTTAAGTGGAAAAATTATTTATAACACAGAAGGAGAGAATTAGGGTCTATTGTATTCTTTTACTTCAAAGATCAGTGACCAAAAGAAGAATGGTGGAAAGATTAGAATATAAGTATTTTTACAATGCTGATAAGTAGATTTAAAAGATGTAAATAAAGACCTCAGTAGGTGAATATTTAAACCCACTAGCCTAGGAAAGATTAACTGCCACTCTGGTAATACCTGACTTGGTGAGAGTGTGAAGCAGATCAAGCTCTTAAAATAACCCCTTGCTGGTAGTGTAAACTGGTAATTTGAAATCAATACAGCATTACCTTGTGAAGTTGAAGATGTACTCAACTATTAGTTAGCAGTCCATTTATTTATACGTACTCATATATATTTATACACGCACACACATACTCTCTTTTAAAATTTATTGCTAATCAGTATTCTTTGTACCTTGGTTCAGTGAGAGACAGCTACTAAGTTATATAGGTGATCAGTACTATGGGAAAATGTTATTAAAATGAAAACAGTTCAATATCAGGTAACTTCCTGTTTCCTACTTTAATGGACATTCTAAGAATATTATATATGATTTGTTACGTCAGTACCATTCAACATTCAATTCTTTGAATCCTTATATAGTTATTGACCAAAAATCATTTTACAATCCATCATCAGGAATTGCTTTTAATGATCCTTTAGCTGAGAACTAGGTTGTATCCCTTTTCAATTTTGTGGAAAACACAGATTGTAAACTCGCTATGAAAGAATTTGTTAACCATTCATTAAATTTCTCAATTTCTCAGAGATAGACCCAAAAACCTTTGCCAAAGACAACTTCTCAATTGCTAAATTATATCTGTATCTTTTTACTTAGAGACACTTTGTTAATGGAACCAGAATTAAAGAGGATTGATTAAAAAGTATTCGTATTTTTTGATTTCCCCATAGGTTATTAAAAATAAATCTGGGGCCTCCTTGGTGGCGTCAGGTTTAAGTCTCAGTGCTATCATACTGTCACTGTCTTGGCCTGAGGGCCAGGGAGCTAACCCACATATGGCACAGCAGACCTCTCCTGTCTTCCCTGCTGCTCCCCTCGGCAGTGTATTTCAGTAGATCTGCCTGCTTCCTCTGTCTCTGGTGAATCCTATCACTTCCTCCCCCCTCCGCCCCCACACCTCTGGCCTGCGCCCCAGTTATTCTATGCATAAATAAACAAATACATAAATAAATAAAATCTTTTTAGTAATCAAAAAATAAAAACAAATCTATATTAGATGATCCTTAGTGTTGTTACAGAGGTTACTTTTGAATTGTATATAGTATAGATAGAATAGGAATTTCTTTTTTTTTATTGTTATTTATGTCTTTTACATTTTGTATTCCCCTTGGGCAGCCCACCACCAATTCACCCGTGATCCCTCTCCATGGTCCCCTGTATTCTCCTCTCTTCCATTTTGCCCTTATCCTCCTCCCCCCCCCCCCCCCCCACCGCTGAGTGTCTCTCTCCCACCTGGCCTCCCTATAGTCCTGTTATAAGTGAAACCATTCGATATTTTTCTTTTTCTTTCTGGCTTATTTCACTGAGTATGATTCCCTCTAATTCCATCCATGTCGCTGCAAATTGCATGTGTTTATCTTCTTTCCATGCTGAATAGTATAGAATAGGAATTTCTTGGTTGAAGATGTTCTTATAATTATGCTTTTTGCACAAAGTGGTGTGTTAGCATCTAAGGGAGAAATTGAAGTTTTTTGTTGTTTTAAGTGTAAGACACTCTAGATTTCACTTTAGCAATTTTTTTTCTATCTAGATGTAGATGTCCCATTTTTAGGCGTGCGTTATAATTTATTTTGCCAGAATCTTGATTTTAACAGAATTCATAAATATTCCCTTTGAGTTAATTAGGTAAATATGTGGTAATCATGGATAAAGGTATAGTGAATTGCTTGGTGTATGACAGCAAAGAAAAGGTTTGCACAAAAGTAAAATGAATACAGATTTCTAGTATCCAAAATCTCTCAGCAAAAGTTAATTTTAAAATGTTTTTTTAAAAAAATCATTGTTTAAAAATAAGTTTCTTTTCTCCTGAATAGCTCTTAAAGAAAATGTAAGATAAATACCCAACATATTTTTAGTATGTTCCCTTTTATTATCACATTTTCAAACTTTGTAAGGTTCCCTTTTCCCCCCAAAGACATAACATTAATCTCTTGGAAGTAAATTGGGCCTTTTCACCCTCAGCAACCAAAATACTTTTTTTCTATTTGATAGATTTGATTTATCATAAAGATGTCTTGAGGTAGAGAGAACAGTAGAGAGAACGATAACTTTATAGTAAGGTGGGAAGGGCATTGGTGAACCAGGGAGATGTGAAAGAAAGACTGACATGATGCCTTGATGTAAGTACCTTTTTAAGCAGCTCAATTTTAGAGAAGTAAGCATATGAAAGTAGAAGGTAGGGAACTTGATTCCTTTCAGATTCTCCATGTTTACTTACCCCTTTTAGCTAAGGTCAGTTGACATAAACCTGATAACCGTTTGCTGAGAGAATCTCTTATTGCTTCTTGGTTTTCTTTGCCTCAGCTGGTTATGGTTCTAACAGGTCCTTGGAGCTAGATGGCTCAGTAGTGTATGTTTTGAATTCTTTTATCCTATGATGGAGTTGAATATGTGGATTCTGGTCCTTCAGGTATTCTTATGGCTAAGGGAGTTGCACGAAAGCAGTTTTTTCATTGTTGTTTTCAAGATCAGGAATCATGTGCTTATTAGACACTTAGGTAAACCCTGGAAAGGAATGGAGAGTGTAAGTAAAGCTCTGACTTTGTTTTTTTATTTTAATTTAATTTTTTTAAGACTTTTTTTTTTTTATATACATATAAGAACTGGATGTAGGGCAGAGGTGGGTGGGGAGTGTTCACCAGAGACAGGGGAGCAGAAAGGGTAAATTTACTGAAAGACACTGCTGAGGGGAGCAGCAGGTAAGACAGGCGAGGTCTGCTGCGCCATGTGTATCAGCTGTCTGGCTGGGGATCAAACTCACGTTGCATTGGCTTGCGATAGCTTTATAGCCTTGAGATTTTAATCCCTGCGTCACCAGGGATTCCCCTTAATACTGACTTTCTATGACTTAACTGATACTATAATTTGTGAGTAATATTAACCATCACAACTTTTTTTTTTTAAGATTTTTTTTTTTTTATTTATACATACAAGCTGGGGTACAGGCCAGAGGCGTGGGGCGGTGAGAGGGATCACCAGAGACAGAGCGGGTAGCCGAACAGGCAGATCAGAAATACACTGCTGAGGGGAGCAGCGGGCAAGGCAGGAGAGGTCTGCCGCGCCATGTGGGATCCTCCCTGGCTGGGCATCGAACTCGCATCGCCGCTGCCGACAGCTCCACAGGGCAGCGCTTAACCGCTGTGCCACCAGGGAGGCCCTAACCATCACAACTTTAAAAGTGTCCTTTGACTTTAAGCACACTTGCAGTATTTTCTATCACCATTATTTCCTTCCTGAACTTTTTCATTAACCCAGATAAAAATCTTGTATGCATTAAATAGTCACACTCTCCCACCCTACTGTCTCACCCCTGGTAAGGACTGATTTTTTTTGGATCTGTTTTCTGTTTCTTTGGATTGAATATTTCATATAGAATCATAAAATATGTGTTATTTTGTGTATCAGACTTCTTTTCCTGAGCATAATATTTTCAAGTTTCATCCATGTTGTGGCATGTATCAGTACTTCATTTTTTTATAGCTGAATAGTAATCTTCTATGGATTTTCCACACTTCATCATTTCCTCTGTCAGTGGACATTTGGGTTGTTTTTACTTTGACTATTGTTGCTAAAGCTGTTGTGAATGTTCATTCACAAGTTTTTGTGTGGACATATGTTTTCACTTCTCTTGGGTAGGAGTGGAAATGTTAGGTCATATGGTAACTCTATGTTTAACTTTTTGAGGAACCATCAAATTGCTTTCCACAGCATTTATACTTTGAGATTTTTACCAGCTTTGCATGAGATTCCAATTTCTCTGCATCTTTGCTTATTATAGTTAGTAAAACTTAACTCTTCAAACCTTTTACTTCTTAATACAAGCAGGGCACCGTGCTAGGTGCTTGTGTGAGTTTCAAAGAAGCACAAAGGATTATCCTTGAACTAGTTGTACTTTTTGCAGAGTGACCCTGAATTATAGGCCTGGGTTAAAGTGCTAACCAGCCCTGTCCCTGCTCACTAAGTAGGATATCTCTTTGCTGAGCAAATGATAGGTAGAAATTAAGCTTCTCTTCTTCACCTAGGACACTTTTGAAGTGAGCAGTTTTCTGACTCATATTTGTGCCAATTTTGCCATTTTATAGAAACTGCTCTAGTTTAAGATTGTCGTATTTATTAGCATATAATTGCTCAAAATGTTTTACCAATAATATTTCTTGATCCATTGTGTTTATTTTCCCTTTTTTCATGCTATTTTATTTGTATCTTTTTTTCCCAAGCAGCTTTACTGGAATTTATCTCTCTCTTTTTTTTTTAAAGATTTATTTATTTATGCATACAAGAACTGGGGTATAGGCGAGAGGTGTGGGGTGGTGAGAGAATTCATCAGAGATAGAGTAGGGAGCAAAACAGGCAGCTCTAATGAAGTACACTGCAGAGGGGAGCAGCAGGCGAGACAGGAGAGGTCTGCTGTGCCTTGTGGGAATCTCCCTGGCTGGGATCAAACTTGTCCTGCAGTGGCTGTGGATAGCTTTGTAGTGCTGAGACTTAACCTGTCGCACCACTAGGGAGGCCTGGAATTTATCTCTTAATAATCTTTTTCAAAAGGACTGTTTTTGTTGTTATTTTTTCTGACCTTATATAGAGAAAAAGCCTCCAAACTAGAATTATTATATAGATGAGAATTTCCCACAGATGCAAGCATTCTCTTAAGTCAGAAAACATTCTAGCCTTTGGAAAATAAGGTGGAAATTTAGCAGAGAAATAATTTGTGTCATCTCTTAACTGCATTTAAGTCAGATCATAAAACCTAATTCTCTTGATACCTGGGTATCTGAAAATAATGTAAATACATGAGAAATGCTATGACATTTCTAGCTGTGGTTATTACTGAATGATTACATAGCTGATGGCTGTGGTAATCAGCAAATTATGTGGCCCATGGCAAGCTATTATATATGAGAGAAAATCTAAATCTGATTTATAATTTGCATCTCTGAATTAGCTAATTAGAAATGAGTTATATAAAAAGCAAACTCTTTTTACAGGTGACTTTTCTAAAAATCTCTTCAAAATTCTTAATGTAAGGCCTCCCTGGTGGTGCAAGTGTTTAGGTCTCACTACTAAGAAGCTGTGGGTGGCCACTGTAGTAGGAGTTCGATCCCCAGCCAGGGAGCTGACCACATTGTGCAGCAGACCTCTCCTGCGTGCCCTCTGCTCCCTTCAGCAGTGTATTTCAGTCTTTCTGTTCTGTTCCCCATTCTGTCTCTGGTGAATCCAGTTAACCCCATGTCTCTGGCCTGCACCCCAGCTCTTGTATGTATAAATAAATAAATCTTTAAAAAAAATTTCTCAGTGTAGCCAGGTATATTGTTGCTATAGGTGGTTGTGTCATATTAATGTCTAAATTGAACTTGAGTTTTGACTCCTAGGACCTTTGGTCATTTTAGCAATTATATATAATGATTTTTGCCTCTTATGATACTGTTTTGTTTTTTTCATTTTTAGTGATAGACTCCTGTGACCATTTAAATAATTGAATAATGATGGAAATGGATCCAAGCAATAAGCAACTTCTCTACTGAAGCAGAAGACTCTTCATATCACCTTCCAGTAGTTCAAGTCAGTCTTCAGGAGGGGGCAGAACTAAGTGGAATACAGAAAGCTGAAGAGAAGAAAGCCTTACTTTGGAGCTGTCTTTCTCCCTGACTATCCCTTATCCTTCCCATTTCTACTTATTTCAGTTTGCTCTCAATTTATAGTGAAGACCAAAGAAATAGAAGATACTTTTGGGAGCTTCATACCAAGAAATTTGCCTTGAAAGCTGCTATTCTGTGAAGTGAAAAGTATATCAAGTTCCTGTGTGATTTTTTTTTTCTTTTTAATATATTTCTTATGTCCTTAGATGTTGAAGGATAAGCCAAATACAAAAACATATCTGCATACTATTTTTAGCAGCAGTGTAAGAATAGTGAGATTTGTAAATTAAGGGCTTTGTCATGTCGATTTTTGCCGCTGGAGTTGACTGCTCAGAAGATCTTTTATAGTTTTTAATATTTTTTGATCTATCACTTTGATGACATTACTTGCCCACACATGAGCCCATCTGTCTTTCTAGCTATGACCTTTTTATGAATAGAACTTGCACTCAGTGTGCAAATGTTCCTGTATTATCTGTTTAAGCAGCATCATAGTGACATCACTCAAGGAAGTTGAATGAGGTGAACATAGACATAGCTCTTTCCCCTTCCCCCCATTTTTTAAATGTAACAAATACTTTTTATGTTCCCCTTCCCCCCTTCCCCTCCCCCTTCCCCTTTTTGGAACCGTGCCAGGAACTAGATAGTTTAGGATGAGCAACTGAGGGGACTGAGAGTGATCCACACAGAGCCTGGCTTCTTTGTGCTTCATCACAAGGCTAGCTGCTGGCCAACATAATCAAGCATCCTTTTAACAAGAGAACCTCGTGAGAATTCCAGTTGGCAGACTCAAGGATTCAGGAAACAGGATTACAGAGGTTACACTCTGGGGTAAATATTCTCCTTTGTCTTATTTTGGGAGAAGACTGTGTATTATCAAAAATACCTGCTATTTTTCTGATGTATGCAATTTTGGAGAATTTTGGGGTAGTTTGGAGACACCAATAAATCTCTTTGGAAAACTAATACTAGTTGGTATTTGAGGAAACTAATGAGAACTAAATAGGAAAAGTCTTGAGGTTATATCTCTCCTAGAAAAGTCTTTTAGATTTTTGCCGGAAGTTACTGAATACCCAAAGCAAATTAATCTTTTTTATGTGGATCTATAGTTTTAAGTAGGTGGCTACTCCTAAAATTCTTCTGCTGTAATTCAAGAATTCATTAACTTCTTTGATATAATCTTACAGATTTATGTCACATTCTTCTGCTTATGTGTTTTTCATGGTCATATATTCATGAACTATTGCTTTCATTTAGAACTTTTCTGAGGTGTGAAGAATCAAAATCTTAGAGTAATTATAGACTCCTTTACACACTGGTATCAGGTTCTTGCACGCATAAGTGATTTGAGAATTACCATTTTAGGTCCTGGCCATGAGGTTGGATGCCTCACTTTGCTGAAAAGAGACACTGGACCTAAATGGCGCAGCATGACTTTGTTCCTGCTTGGCTAAATTTCTCAACACCACAGTCAGCGAAGGTACTGTTCTTCATTCCCACTCCAATATCCAGATACCAACTCTTTCCACCGCCTTCTGACTTTTGGCCTGTGTTTTATAGTTTGGGTGTTTTATTTTTATATTCACATTTGCGAGGATTTTCAATATATTTTCATAGACTTACTACGTTTCTTTTAATAAGGTATAAAACAGGGAGTCCAAGATTTTGCATGCCGTTACTGCCAAGTGTCCTGTTTTTTCTCATTATATGCTGAGTTTTTCTCATATGACACACTTAAGAATTTCTGTATTCCAACGTAGCTACAGCACACGTTGAAACTAAAACATACCTCCTAAACTTATTGTTAAGGACAAAGAAGAGGTGAAAGAAAAAAATTTTTTTTTTTTTTAAAGATTTATTTATACATACAAGCTGGGGTACAGGCCAGAGGCATGGGGCGACAAGAGGGCTCACCAGAGACAGAGTAGGTAGCAGAACAGGCAGATCAGAAACACACTGCCGAGGGGAGCAGCGGGTGAGGCAGGAGAGGTCCGCCGTGCCATGTGGGAATCTCCCCAGCTGGGCGTCGAACTCGCATCTCGCCCTGCCAACAGCTCCACAGCTCAGCGCTCAACTGCTGCGCCACCAGGGAGGCCCAGAAAAAAATTTTTTTAAAGATTTATTTATTTATACATCAAGCTGGGGTACAGACCAGAGGCGTGGGGCGGCAAGAAGGTTCACCAGAGACAGAGTGGGGAGCAGAACAGGCAGATCAGAAATACACTGCTGAGGGAAGCAGCGGGTGAGGCGGGAGAGGTCTGCGGCACCATGTGGGATTCTCCCCGGCTGGGTGTCAAACTCGCATTGCGTGCTGCCGACAGCTCCACAGTGCAGTACTCAACCGCTGCGCCACCAGGGAGGCCCGAAAGAAAAATTATTTTGGGGGGGAATGGACCTTAGAAATGAATGCACATTTATCTATAGTAATAGATGAGGAGGAAGAGAGACAGTGGTTGGTTGACTACTACAAAGATTTAACCCTTGAAGTTATTTTAGAGCCAGTAATCTTAATGATTTCTGGAGGAAATGTTGTATTAGGCATAAAGATAAATGAAACAAGCAGTTCATACAGAGTAAAATAGTTATAGTAAACAGAAGAATAGTGTAAATTATTGATAAAGGAACCTTTGTAACTCTAGTAAACTTGAAAGCATTCCCCATTTTGCCAATAATAGAAGAAGAGCAAAGTTGATAAGTAGTTTCCCCTAAAATGGTCTACCTTAACTATTTTTGTTTTTTGGTTTTTTTTTTTTTTTTTTAAAGATTTATTGTATTTATACATACAAGCTGGGGTACAGGCCAGAGGCGTGGGGCGGCGAGAGGGATCACCAGAGACAGAGCGGGTAGCAGAACAGGCAGATCAGAAATACACTGCTGAGGGGAGCAGCGGGTGAGGCAGGAGAGGTCTGCTGTGCCATGTGGGACTCTCCCTGGCCGGGCGTCGAACTCGCGTCGCCGCTGCCGACAGCTCCACAGCGCAGTGCTTAACCGCTGCGCCACCAGGGAGGCCCTACCTTAACTATTTTTGAATGTGAATTTTGGGAAAGATGTTTTTCATCGGTCCAAAGTTTTACTCTTAAACTTTATTCATTTGAATTACCGTTATGAAATTCACAGTATCTCGTACTTGACATAATCTGACACCAGACTTGGGGGTAGATGGTAGACCTGAAGTATGTAGGTGTGTGGGATCCAGGAGTACATTTAAAAATATACAGATCTTACATCTGTAAAGAATAATTAATTGAGCACAATGAACTAAATAAAAATAATTAGGAAATATATTGGGTGGATCGAAAAATAAATATTGAGTGGTTGACAGTTTTGCTTGAAAAACGTAGAAAATATGTCATGACTTTACCAACAACCCAATAATTTCAGTAAGTCTACAGTAATCAAAGTTGTGTAATACTGACAAAAAAAATATATAAAGCAATGGAAAGAATAGAGAATTCAGAAACAGTCCTATGCAGGTCCTCCCTGGTGGCGCAGTGGGTTAAGCGCAGCACTATGAAGCTATCCAGAGCCACTGCAGCACGAGTTTTATACCTGGCCAGGGAGATTCCCACATAGCACTGCATACCTCTCCTGCCTGGCCCGCCGCTCCCCTCGGCAGTGTACTTCAGTCAATCTGCCTGTTCTGCTCCCCGCTCTGTCTCTGGTGAATCCTCTCACCACCCCAGCTTGTATGCATAAATAGATAAATCTTTAAAAAAAAAAACAACAAACAGTCTATACATATAGCTAGTTGATTTTTTTTTTTTTTACTAAAATGCCAAGGTAATTCAATGTGCAAGCAATAAACTTTTTTTTTAAGATTTATTTATTTATGCATACAAGCTGGGGTGTAGACCAGAGGTGTGGGGTGGTGAGAGGATTCACCAGAGACAGCGGGGAGCAGAAACAGGCAGATCGACTGAAATACATTGCTGAGGGGAGTGGCGGGTGAGACAGAATAGGTCTGCTGCGCCATGTGGAAATCTCCCTGGCCAGGTATCGAACTTGTGCTGCAGTGGCTCTGGATAACTTCATGGTGCTGCACTTAACCCGTTGCACCACCAGGGAGGCCCGCAAGCAGTAAACTTTCTAACAAACTGTTCTAGAACTGGATACTGCCTATATTGGAGGGAGTGGGGAGAAGACTCTCAGCTTACACTTCACAACGTAAACACTCGAAGTGGATCATAACTTAAATAGTTAAAGCCGTTAAACATTTAGAGAAAGAACAGAAAAACATTTTGTGATTCACTAAAATGACTAAATTTAAAAAGACTGTATTTCCAAGTATTAATGAAGATATTAATAAAAAAAATAGATGTACGAATGAATATGCCCTAGCCTATAGTTTTCATATAAGGCGTTGTCAAACATCCAGCTATTTTCGTGACTTTTCGACTTGCTTTCTTACTTTTTAAGACTAAAGAATGTCACAAAATAAGCTTGCTTAGAATCGGAAGGAATATTAGGGTTCATCTCCAGTAGTATTTCTTTTAGTTGTATAACATCAAAGATTTATTCCTCCTGACTTATTTCCTCATGTGTAAGTGAGTAAAATGAGGGTGAGGCCAAGTTATATATAGTACTGCTATGAGTATTAAGTAATGTTTGAAATTGTTTTATACAAAACTTTAAAATCTCTGTGTAGTTAATGGCCTACCAAGATGATATTTAAACCTTTCTCTCCAGTTCTAGAATAAATTACAGAAATAATGAAACTTTTTTTTTAAAGCAAACCCCTTGCTTTTCCTTTTTTATTGCAAGATTAACTTAATTATTTTAAAGATTTATTTATTTATGCATACAAGAGCTGGGGTGTAGGCCAAAGGTGCAGAGGGTAAGAGGATTCACCAGAGGCAGAGTGGGGAGCAGAACAGGCAGATCTACTGAAATACACTGCTGAGGGGAGCAGCAGGAGAGACAGGAGAGGTCTGCTGCACCATGTGGGTCAACTCTGCCGGGGGATGGAATTTAGGCTGCAGTGACTGCCAGTAGCTTCATAGTGCTGTGCCTTTAAACCCTGTGCCACCAGGGAGGCCCTAACTTATGTTTTTAACTAAAGTTTTGGAGCTTATTCTTTATGGATATTGACAGGGGTTTTCCCCCTTCTCTCATGCTAACGATTAGAGTAGCTGCCTTTTCTTCTGGGACAAATGAAAGAGTTAATGATTGAATATGTGACCTGGAATTTCTCTAACTCAGAAGCCTGTTGTACTCTTAATAATGCCCATATGCTCATAATGGGAGTTTCTGGTACCATTATTACTTGTTTTCTTAAGGCCTGGTGCAAAGCCTAAAATGTTGACAGAGACTTACTGTCACTTATCTCTTTGCTTTATCATAATTTTAGTCACCTACAGCCACCTTTGAAAAGCACGGAGAGCACCTCCCACGAGGAGATGGTAGATTTGGAGTAAGCCGTCGAAGACATAATTCCTCTGATGGCTTTTTTAACAATGGACCTCTGCGAACTACAGGAGGTGAGCCATCCCCAGTTCTCATCACGACATTTAAGCTATCCGTTAGGACAAACCCAGACTGGGGGTACATGTCTATGATCTTGAAATAATCTTTTTAAAGCACTGTTCTCAGTTACATCCTCAACTATATTCATTTTCTAACATTCTCATGTTTTTGTGAATTGTTTATTCAATTGGAAAACTCATACAGAATTTATCTCAGAAGAAAAAAGATATTTTTTGTGAATTTAATCTTTTATCTAAAACATTCCTGAAGGTTTTTTGGCTGTACCATAAATCAGATCTGGAAGCATCTTACCCAAGTGTTGTTAAATTTCCAGGAAGCAAACAATCTACTATGTTGCTTTTCCTTATTCTAGATTCCTGGCACCAACCTTCCCTGTTCCGTCATGATTCTGTGGACTCTGGTGTCTCTAAGGGAGCCTATGCTGGAATCACAGGGAACCTCTCTGGTTGGCATGGCTCTTCACGAGGTCATGATGGCATGAGCCAGCGTAGTGGAGGTGGCGCAGGGAACCATCGCCACTGGAATGGCAGTTTCCACTCCCGGAAAGGCTGTGCCTTTCAGGAAAAGCCACCTACAGAGATTAGGGAAGAAAAGAAAGAAGACAAGATGGAAAAGTTGCAGTTTGAAGAAGAAGACTTTGTAAGTATGAAGGTTTAGATGTGTAATTAAAACCGTAAGACTTTGTCTTAGCAAAGTCTTAAATAAGACCTTGTTAGTAATGAGAACATGTTTAGAAAATTCTAAAAAGGAGTTCCTGATTTTGTTTTTACTGTTTTTAGAAGGAAGGAGTTGACTAGTATGAAGATGATGACCAAAATTCCATGTGACTCAGTTATAAACATATAATTAGGAGCATTTTAGTTGTCAAGAAACTCTGTATGTTTATCATTTCTTGGCCTTTTGGCTAAAATCAAGTGTAAAATAGTCTGTATATTCAGTAAAACTTGATATTGTTATATGTTGAATTACATGCATTTTATGCCTTTAAACCAACAGAAGAGCTTTTAATGCACTTTAAAAAAATTTAATATATTTTATTTAATCAAATATATACAAATTATGTATGATTTTTAACATGTAATCAATATCTTTAAATTATTGAGATAATTTGCTATTTTTTGTACTTGGTCTTCAAAATCCTTTGTTTATTCTATATTTAAGTGCCGCATTGTAAAGATGACTATGCATATTCCAAGTGCTCAACAGCCAGATGTGCTACCGTATTGAATGGTGCAGTTCAAGTTACTTTTAAGAAGAACATTAATGGCCATTACTTCACTGGTGGCCATGTTAATGTTAAAAAGCCAACTAAAGAGTCAAGTCATTAGCCCCACTCCTCTAAGTAAAAAATATCTGGGGTCCTTCTTTTGATATTACTTACTGTATGAATTCCTCCCAAGCACTAGATAGCTACTAGTCCAGAAATTCGTACAACACTAAATTTAGAACTGTCATCACTTATTTAATAAACTTATAAACACAACGAGAAAGACCAGTGGGAAAGATTAAAAAACAAAATCTCTATTGCTCATCATTTGAGAACTTGGTAAAAATCCTCATTAAACCCGGAGCAACAACAAAAGCTTTAATTGTATTCTATCAATGTCACTTTCTTCTTGTACATTTATTCTACGTAATAATTGAGCTTATCATAACTAGTTTATATCCAACATGAATATAATGTATCTAAAGTATATCTTAGCAGTATTGAGTACAGCCAGTTGAGCATAGAAAATGAGTTTATTGTAGCCTCTAATAGTTATGCTTTCTTATGTGCTTTAGTAAAAGAGATGGTAACAAAGTAAGGTTCTGTGGAATAAAGTGGAAATTATTTAGATTACATTTTAAACTAGGTACTATACTATTGATTGGTATAGTTTGATAAATGAAGTTCCATTAGAAAATGAATAGACAGTGGAAAAGAAAATGGTAAGGTAAATGGTTTAAAAGGAAGCTTGCTGTTAAACGAGGTTAATAAGGTCAATTTTATTTTGTATTTTTGTTCTTACGAAATGTTCTAAGCATATGTAGAAATATGGAGAGAAATGGTTAAGTATGCATATCATATAGCTTCATGAAATACTGACATTTTCCCAAATATGTTCTAGGTCATTCTTTTACAGAAGAGTCAAGGTGTTAGAGATAACAGTTAACACTTCCCTAATCCTATTCTCCTCACTTTTCCCTAGACATAATCATTATCTTGATTTCAGTGTTTTAGTCTCTTTGTGAATGTTTTTAATAAACTTACTGTATGTGTGTATCCATAAACCATCCATAATAGCCTTTTGCTCTTTATATGAGTAATATTATAGTTCTCTTTTATTTGCTTAAGATTTGAGGTTTTGTGTGTATTGATAAATATTACTCTAGATCAGTTGTTCTCAACCAGGAGGAAGTTTGTTCTCTAGGCCCCCTGTGCACATTTAGCAGTATCTAGAGATTTGATTGTCAAAGCTTGGGATAGTGCTCTTGACATTTCGTATGTGGGGCTCAGGAATATTGCTAAACATCCTGCAGTGTACAGGACGACTCCATAACAAAGATATAACCATTCCAGCATGTCAATAGTACCTTGGTTGAGCAACCCTTCTCTAAATTTTTTTCACTGCTGTCCTGTGTAGTAAATAATGTGTAAATATCCTAGGTTTATTTATCTATTTTTCTGTTGGCAGACATTTAGGCTGTAAAAGACCTTATTTAGGAGGGTTAAAGCATTACAACTTACATAAGTATGCTTATAAAGCGTTACAACTAAGGTATTGTAACTAGAAAAGGAAGAATAAAAACTAAGATTTCTATCCCAAATGAAATGATGAGTAACAGTAATTAATTTGAGAAAGGAGGTCAGAAGGAGCAGAAGGGGGAAGATAAATTGTTGGTATCAGAGATGTGCATGTAGAAATAGAGATGATAATGGAAACTCGTGAATACCCAAGGAAAATAATATATACAGAAAGGAGACCTAGAGTAGAACCTGTAGAATAGCAATAAAGGGGAATGAGAAATAATTAGTTGAAGAAAAAAGGGATATTTCAAGAAGGTAGTGTGTGAAAATAACAAAGGTATTTTGGGAATTGTTTATAATGGGTTCTCTATTCTCTGCATGTGCATTTTATAATTATTTTTTTCTTTTATTTATTTATTTTTAAAGATTTAATTATTATTCATACAAGCTGGGGTACAGGCCAGAGGCATGGGGTGGTGAGAGAGGCTTCCCAGAGACAGAGTGGGGAGCAGAACAGGCAGAGCAATGGAAATACGCTGCTGAGGGGAGCAGCAGGCGAGGCAGGAGAGGTCTGCCGCTCCATGTGGGAATCTCCCTGGCCAGGCGTCGAACTCACATCGCCGCTGCCAAAAGCTTCACAGCACTGTGCTTAACTGCTGCGCCACCAGGGAGGCCCAAGGCCCTTAAAAATTTAAAAGATATTAATAAGAGCAATGTAATAGGATTCTTCCCTCCAACAAAATGAAAAACAAAATGAACAGCTTAAATGCTAACGTTAGGGCCTCCCTGGTGGCGCAGTGGTTGAGCGCTGCGCTGTGGAGCTGTCGGCGGTGCGGTATCGGCGCCCGGCCGGGGAGAATCCCACATGGCACGGCGGACCTCTCCTGCCTCGCCTGCTGCTCCCCTCAGCAGTGTATTTCTGGTCTGCCTGTTCTGCTCCCCAATCTGTCTCTGGTGGGCCCTCTCGCCATCCCGTGCCTCTGGCCTGTGCCCCAGCTTGTATGTATAGATGGATAGATCTTTAGAAAGGGGGAAAAAAAATGCTAACATTATATTGCAAGAATGATTTACTTAAGTGCAGTACACTTTGAAGCTACAAATTAAAAGGATAGCCAAAGCAGCCAACACCTAGATCTTTTATAAAATGCTAGAGTTAGGTGGAAAAAAAAAATTCTTTGGGTACCCTGACAATAAACACAAAGGGATCTATAAGAAATCAAATACGAACTTTGACAACAAAGGTTTATAACAGAAGTCAATGAAGTAACAATTAGAATGTTCAGAGAAAAAAATGTAGGCTAAGGACTTTGTGCTCTTGTCAAACTTACTCCCACTTATAAAGGTCACAGGCATATCACTGTGTGTAAGAACTCAGAATATTTTTTCAAAGACTTATATCTGGGCAAAGTGCTAAACAACAAGCTTCGGATAACAAAACTAACTGGAAAAATAACAGATGAAATGGTAGTAGACATTAAAGATATGGTTAACTACAGAACTAAGAGTCTATGAGAGTTAAGAGTGTAGTGTGTAAGATCTTAGGGCTCTGACAATCTAAATATTGCATCATTTTTTAAAATGGGAAAATAGGGAGAGCATGGGCAAAAAAAAATAACATTTTTTAAAACAGTGTTGTGGTAATGTTATTTTGAGACTATTGTATGTAATATGGGATAAGGTCATTGGATATTATGTTCTATACCTTTTTTTTTTAAGATTTTTTTTTTTATACATACAAGCTGGGGTACAGGCCAGAGGCGTGGGGTGGTGAGAGGGTTCACCAGAGACAGAGTGGGGAGCAGAGCAGGCAGATCAGAAATACACTGCTGAGGGGAGCAGCGGGGCGAGGCAGGAGAGAGCGCCATGTGGGATTCTCCCTGGCTGGGCGTCAAACTCGCTTCGCCGCTGCCAACAGCTCCATAGCGCAGTGCTTAACCGCTGCGCCACCGGGAAGGCCCCTTATGTTCTATACCTTATGTCATTGAAGCCTGAGTTCAATTCCCCGTGGCCAGGGAGCTGACCCACATGACGCAGCAGACCTCTCCTGCCTTGCCCACTGCTCCCCTCAGCAGTGTATTTAAGTAGATCTGCCTGTTCTGCTCCCTACGGGGATGAATCTTATCATCCCCGTGCACCTCTGGCCTATACCCCAGTTCTTCTACTCAAAAATAAGTAAAATAGAAAAACAGGATTTTTAAAAAATAGACAGCACAGTATTCAGTTTGAATTGGAAATATCAATGAGAAGTTCATGAACTATTTTACTTCAGTGTGTGTGTGTGTGTGTGTGTGTGTGTGTGTGTGTTTCCAGGTTCTGTCCACTGAAAAGACTTAAAAGACAATGACCACACCATACCAGTGAGCATTCCTGGTGCCAAGATTATGGTCTTGAAATACCATGTCTGGGCAGACTTGAGATATTTATCATATTTTGTAACAAAGAAGTAACTCAAGACCACTAGATTGTATCAAAAGGATTCAGAAGCCAAATTGAAAAGATCCCATTGGTGAAATATGGGACACTTAATGAATCAATTACAGATGAAAACTGCAAGGGTTTGAATCATATCTAGTATGATTAAGTCTGTAAGTTTACAGTGAATACCACACCTTAAAAATAAGCATGTATTCTCTTTTCCATATGAATTGCCACTGAATCACCAAATAGTAGATAAGAGGAAGTTTCTTTTTATGGATACTTAATAGATAAGAAAAAATAGTAAAAGAACATTGTTTTGCAGTGAGTTACTAGTTTTAGGTTATAAGCATCAATATCTGCCAACATCAGAAAAAGAAGCACCACCAGATGTTAGGTGTCTCCTAATAGAAGAACCCAAAACCACTAAGAAATTACCTTGCTAGAATAAAATAAGGTGGGGAGGGTTTATACCCTCTGGAGTCAACTACCAATTTGTAGGAAATCGATACACAAGATTTTTAAGTAACCTGTAGATAAAGTTCAGAGATGATTTTTGAAGACAAAGTAAAACTGATTTTGAGGGACACATCTTGGTGGTTAAAGAAAAGCAGAGATGATCATCCTATCAGATACTGGTTATTTTTAGAGAGGAGGAATTTTTTTTTTTTTTTAGATCAAGTTTATGTTTCTGGTTTGTCCGCTAATGTTTGTTGCTTAAATTAAGTGGTGATTACAAGAACTTTTACCCATTTGTTTTATGTACTTTTCCTGTATCTGTTAAAGTTTCTAAAAATTAGTGGAGATTGCAGATATCCCATAGGTAGGGTAGTATCTCTGAAAGCCCTAGCTAGAATAAGAACCCAGACCTATTAAACAAGAAAGCAGCCAGAGCTTCTGCTTATACTAACTATTCCATCCTGAGGAGTGTATTTCTCTGCCATTCATATTCTGTCACTGGTTTGTCCATCTGTATAGTGAGTTGGTAGTTCAATTTTTATCTGTGCTTGAAAATTAGTGGCTCTTACCCTGACAGTTTGAAAACAGTACCTTCTGTGACCCCACATCTGAAAATTTAATTCAGAAATTTCTGTAGTGGCGCCTGAGCATCTTCTGTTTAATGTTACACAGGCAATTGTGCCAAAAAGCCATTTTTCATACTTAATAGATTGTAAAGTTTGGACTAAGACACTACTGTTACCCTCACACCCCCAAACAGTTAGTTACTAGATACAATTTATTGCTATTTAAATTTCTCCATTCTTTCCTCATCTCTTTCTATACTCTCTATTGTCTTCATTAACTCTCCTGAACTATTGAATTGGTCTCCTAATGTTCTTAGTTGATGTTTAAACTCCTCTATGTATCTCCTACCAGACTGTTGTAGACTAATGTTTGGACCATAACCTACAATGAGATACGGATCACCATTACCTACAAAATAAAATTCAGTCTCTTAAAAATACTCCACATGTCTGCTTCTTGCTTATTACTTTTGTGGACATCTCTTTTCCTAAGAAAGGGCCACCTCCTTCCTCTAGCACTAATCATGCCAAACTATTTGCAGGTCGCTGAATATTCATTCCCTTTAACGCTTTCCTGTCTCAATATTCATTGAACACTGAGTTCTTGAAATCACCCTTTTTCCTGCTTTAGGATTCATCTTTAAGCATTCTTCTTAGTCATCACCTCTAATAAAATTTTTCCTTACAGCACTTCTCTTTAAAGTGGAATTGACCATTCTTTACTTTGTGTATGCCTTTCCTAAAGTAAATTTTTATCACAGCATCTCTTAACTTTATTGTACTTGTTTTTCTACAAAGTTATTTTTATAATAAGAGTATGACTCTTGTGTGGACAAGGGCTCTTCTTTTCTCTTAATTGCCTTTGGCTTCATCACAGTCTGCCTAGGCCCTAAAAGCACTTGTAGAAATGTTATGAATACTACACATTTCATTGGCTAGATTGCCTCCTTAAATCTAAATAAAGCGATCTACAGTCTTGTTCATTCAACTTTCTGTGCCTCCATATTTGGCATATGTACCTACAGGAAGATAAGAACTTGTGCATTTCATCTGTTTATTTTAAAAATAGCGATAATAATCTTTTATGTAAAGGAAAGGAAACCTAAGACAACCTAAGATTAATATAAGACTTACTGATTTTGCATTTCAGCATCTTCTGTTTGTTAATTCTGAACACAGCGTTACATAAATGCTGCTGATACATAGTTATTTTTGGTAGATTTCATGGTGATGGCAACTTTGCAGAAAGTGCCAAAATGATTAGCTTTCTTTATCAACCATTAATATCCCTTTTTTCCTAGCCTTCTTTGAATCCAGAAGCTGGCAAACAGAATCAGCCATGCAGACCTATTGGGACCCCTTCTGGAGTGTGGGGTAGGTAGATTTTGCCATTTTTAAGGCACAACTTTAAATTTTTCTTAGCAGGGAGAAGAGCAAAAATTCTTCTAGCTCTTCTTTGTTTCTTATCGCTTGTTTCTCATCTCATCCATTTGCACATGGTAACTAACATCTCTTGTCTCTTACTGTGGCCCCCCCCTACAATACCATTGATATGTATTGGTAGTGGTGTCAGAATACAGATGATTGAGAATTTAGAGTGCTGAATTTGGAAGCAAGGGGAGAGTAGTGTAAATCACTTAAGTAATTTTTAATTAACATTTCTAATTTATTTATAACAGTGACGTTGACTTTTGTGTGTTAAAGTTGTCCCTAAATACTTGATCGGCACATATAACAATATATTCTAAGCATTCTTCCATATTATAAATACTCTTCTACAGTGTCCTTTGAAAGGCTTTATAATATATAAAATCGGGTTCCAATTGTTGAGTATTTTATTTTGGGATTTGTTACTTTTTTATTTTTGGCATTATAAATGATGCTTATTTTATAGAGGCAGGAGAAAACATATACACAAGTTTATATGTTGAGAATAACTAGCTTTATAAAAATTAACAGAGACAAATCATTATATTTCAAATTGTACCTGATCTGTGTCTTTTGGATCTTTAGCAGTTAGAATTTGAACTCTCCTAGTTCTTATATTACTAATAGACATGTTTAATAGTTAGGTATCTTATTGAAAGGTTTTAGTATATGCAAAGCCTTGTTTTGAATCTTGAATTAGAAAATTAAGGGTGATTGTGGTGCCATTTTCCCTTTGTTAATGGTGTATAATTGTGCTCTACTTTGCCTTATTAGAATTTCCCATGGCAGATTCCTTTCCCCAATTTTCTTATCCCTTTCCATTCCCATGCTGATGGGAGTTGCTACTCTTGAATAAATTCTTGTTCGGCCTGTGCCTTAGGAATCACAGCATACAGTAGACATGGTATACTCCTGAAAGATGAGCGTCCTTGGGCTTTCTGGTTGATATGAGTTTAAAATTAAGCACTTCATGTGCTGGCTGCCTTTTTTCCTATGGTTCCTGGGTAGTTTCACTTTTGAGAATATCTGTTAGGCGCACCCCAGAAAATCTTTGTCCTCAGCCTCAACTTAAAGCTCTTTGATGAAAGTGAAGCTGTTGAATGAACTATACTTCATGTTAGCCAGTAGGTTTGACTTACTTTTGTCTTTCCACTATTGTATTTCACAGAAAACCCACCTAGTGCCAAGCAACCATCCAAAATGTTAGTCATCAAGAAAGTTTCCAAAGAAGATCCTGCTGCTGCCTTCTCTGCTGCATTCACCTCACCAGGATCTCACCACACAAATGGGAACAAACCATTAATCACAGTTCCAAGTGTTTATAAAAACTTGGTCCCTAAGCCTGCGCCCCCTCCTTCCAAGGTATGATGTGGAACCACTGTGAGAACCTGTATTATACAGCAGAGGTCTGGATACAAATCAGGAAAAACAAAATTAGTAAATTAATTTTTCCTGTTGAATCATTCACCAGATATTCATGGTACCTGTTAAATGTGTAGTATTGAACCTGTCTCCAAACTCTACTGCTGCCAACTGGATTTTTAGTAAACCTTTCATACTCATTAGCTTATTTCATAAACCTGCTTGTCCTGGTTTGCTATTTCCATTAGTAGCCTCAGCCTCCATCTGATCTCTCAGCTAAATTTCTTGGCCTGCTTTTTCCCCCCCTCCTTTCTTGTTCCCTTCTACCAAGCAGTTAAAAAGTTCCTATTAGTTATTCTTGCTGTGATGTTCTATGCCCCTGTCTTCTCACATTTTCTGTTATGGTCCATTCAGTTTCCTCATCCCTCTATCACAGAACTATAGAGAATGCTAACTCAAAAAAAAATTGAATATATCACATCCTTTCATTAATTCCGTCAGTGCTTCCAAACCATCTATAGCAGGAGTTGGAAAACTTTCTGAAAGGGGATTGATAAAAATTTTAGGCTTTGCTAGTCACACATGACATATGATCTGTCTTACTTTTTTTTATTTTTAAAGATTTATTTATTTACGCAAACAAGCTGGGGTACCGGGCCAGAGGCGTGGGGCAGCTCGAGGGTTCACCAGAGACAAAGTGGGGAGCAGAACAGGCAGATCGACTGAAATACACTGCTGAGGGGAGCAGCGGGTGAGGCAGGAGAGGTCTGCCAAGCCATGTGGGAATCTCCCCGGCAAGGCGTTGAACTCAAGTCGCCGCTGCCGACAGCTTCCCAGCGCAGGACTTAACCGCTACACCATCAGGGAGACCCTGTCTTACTTTTTTTAACTGAGATATAACTGACAAACCTTTGTATTCAGTCCAGGTGTATAATATAATGATTTGATATTTATGTATATTACAGAACGAACACAATAAGTCTGTCTTAACATCCATCATCATATATAGTTACAGAATTTTTTTTTATTGGGATGAGAACTTTTAAAGTAACCTCTTGGCAGCTTTCAAATATGCAGTTAACTATAGTCACCACATTACATCCCAGACTTATTTTATAATTGAAAATTTTACCTTTTAACTTCCTTACTTGATTTTGCTCATACCCACACCTTAACCCTAGCAACTCTCAACCTGTTCTGTATCTATGAGCGTCGTTGGGTTTTTATTTCTCTTTTAGATTCAACATTTAAGTGAAGTTTAGGGTATTTGTCTTTCTCTGCCTGACTTATCTCACTTAGCATTATGCTCTCAAATTCCATCTATGTTGTAAATGGCAAAATTTCATTTTTATGGCTGAATAATAGTCCATCGTGTGTATATGTGTATGTATATTTTCTTTATCTGTTCATTTTTCACTGATCACTTAGGTTGTTTCCCCTATCTTGGCTATTGTAAAAAATGTTTAAGTAAGCATGAGAGTCCATGTTTTTTTTTTAATTAGTGTTTCTGTCAGATAAATATACAGCAGTATAATTCCTCAATCATATGGAAGTTCTATTTTTAATTTCTTAAGACTCCCCATATGTTTTTCAAGTGGTTGCACCAGTTTACATTCCCACCAGCAGTGCATAAGGGCTCCTTTTTTTCCACATTCTAGATAAATGCCACTATCTTTTTGATCAAAACCAGTTTAACAGCTATAGTCATTGATTTGCATTTTGCTACTGATTAGTGATGTTGAACATCTTTTCATTGATCTGTTAGCCATCTCTGGAACCATGTCTTTTATAGTTCATAGTTCATATCTTTCATAGTTTTGCCCATTTTGTAATTTGATTTCTTTTTTTTTTGAATTTTTGAGTTGTAGGAGTTCTTCCTATGATTTGGATACTAATCCATAGTCAGATAAGGGATTTCCAAGTATGTTCTGTCATTCAATAGGTTACTTTTCATTTTGCTGATTATTTCCTTTGCTTTGCACAAGCTTTTTAGTTTGATGCAATCCTGGTGGCTTATTTTGCTTTTGTTGCCTTTGACTTTGGAGTCAGAATAAAAAAATCAACACTAAGACTAATGTTGAGCTTGCCACCCTTTTTCTTCAAGGAATTTTATGGTTTCAGGTGTGTTACATTTGAAACTTAATCCATCTTGAGTTAGTTTTTTTGTGTAGTATAAAATAGCGGTCCGGTTTCATTCTTTTGCCTGTGACTATCCAGCTGTGCCAGCATTTCTTAAAGAGACTGGATTTCCCCATTGTTTCTTCTTGACCAGAAAATGATGGTTATTATGTGATTCACTTTAGTGAATTTCTACATATATAATTCCTCTAATCAAAAGGGGTGTGGGGTATAATGGTTTTCTCCAGTGAGCCGCCACCTATATATACCTTCATGTTTGACTTGCTGAAAATTAACACTAAGTTGAAATAAAGTTGGGCAGAGTTATAGGTATCCTAGTGCATATAACACTATGGTAAACCTTTTATTCTACTGTATAAAAGAAAACTTAAGTGTTTCTGTGACCTGAGCTGGTAATGTTAAAAGAAAGACAAGATATATGGTTACCACTACAACCCTAGGAAAACCCCTGGGGAACTATCATTTTTGATAGTAACCTGCCATAAGCACCCGTCTTCATAAGCACCCTGATAACAGCCCATCTGGCACTATTATCAGTGCCAGAGAAAGAACTAATGTACATTCCCATTGGGTTTGTGTCTTATACATTCTTTTTGGATGTATTGTGGAAAAAAATAATCACATAAGTGCTGAGTAATTTTTTGGCAAATTGCATAATTTCTCTAACCTCAGTGTCATTCTCTATCAGATACTGGCATGATAATTAGACCTGACTGGGTTAAGAATTAAAACATTGTGACAAACATCTACATGCTACTTACTTGTTAATTCCTTCCCGAAAGCCTAAAGCCTCTTTAATACCAAGTAAGAAAATTTTTTCACTTCGTGTGAAATCTCGTTCTAGAAAAACAGACATTTTTCCCTTTCATCAGCCTCAGTGCATTCACATATCTCTTATTGTTGATCTTCTGAGACAGTGTGATGAACTCAGAAAGAATGTGTATTCCACCTGCACTGTGCTGCCTGCCATCATAGTTGGGGCCAGAAAAAGAATGTCAAAGTTAGCCCAGCCTCCACAGACTGAACAAAGAGCCTCTGAGTTACCCAGACATTCACATTGCCCACCATGGCCTAGAACTAGCCTGCTGCCATTGAAGATCCTAGAAAACAGCATTTTTCTCATGTGCTTTTTTTTTTTAAGGGTATCAGGATTATACCAAAGGTTAATAAGTTAAGGCATCTTAAAAAAAACTCTGGGGTCAGATAAATTTAGGAAATGCTGTATATTGTATCTTCTTTCAAATTGACATGTACAATTAAATGCTTTGAGAGATAATACAGTTAAGGAACCTCTTGAACTTTATTCACCCCAGCATGTCCAAAGCTTATTGAATTAGAACTTTTTCTGAGAAATAGCTATTAATGTTCCATAGCTCTTCTGGTTTCTACTGCCTTTTTCCTTCAAGTGCTTACTCTCAGAAAGAGGTTGCGTACCACCCAGACATAATGAGACAGGTTAGCTCTAGGAACTCATGTTCCCATATGCCATTTCACTCTTTGCTTTACAGTCTTACAAGCTGAAGTTCTGTCTGTATGCTTGTTCTGATTTTTTTTTTCCCCATGTAGCCAAGTGCGTGGAAAGCTAACAGAATGGAACACAAATCAGGATCCCTTTCCTGTAGCCGGGAATCTGCTTTTACAAGTCCAATCTCTGTTACCAAACCAGTAGTGCTGGCTGGTGGTGCAATTCTAAACTCTCCCAAAGAGGTGAGTGAAGATAAAATTGGGCACCTTTTCTAAAGCTGCCTGTCTCACTTATATACTAAGATACCCAGTGTGACATACACAGTTCTAAATTCATTTCTGTTGGTAACCATACTTATTCTAAAGTAATTTCTTTTCTGGTATTTTCTGTCATCATTCAAAGAAGGACAGTAGTAGCAAGGTTGTATAGTTGCTCTTGCTCTGTGGTAGAGTGAGGGTAGCTTACATTACACTGGCTACTAGTATCTGTAGAAAGATCAACGAGGTGCTATGTCAGCACTCCAGTCTGAACTTTCAAAGAACTCTGCAAAGCTGAAATCTGTTTAAAGAAGGATAGTTTATGTTTTGGTAATAAAAGACAGATAAATAGGATCCCAAATTCTGGAAATCAGTACATTTTAGAAATGACCCAGAGAATCCGAGTTCTTGCTCTCTGCTGTCAGGAACAACATATTTGTGGTATTTGCCCAGAGTCCCTCCAGCACCACTCCTCCAATTGAGATCAACTCTCGTCTCACCAAGTTGACCCGCCGAACTACCGACAGGAAAAGCGAATTCCTGAAGACTCTGAAGGATGACCGGAATGGAGACTTCTCAGAGAACAGAGACTGTGACAAGCTGGAGGATGTAAGAACA
Organism: Scalopus aquaticus; assembly: GCA_004024925.1. Lineage (NCBI taxonomy): Eukaryota > Metazoa > Chordata > Mammalia > Eulipotyphla > Talpidae > Scalopus > Scalopus aquaticus. The sequence continues at coordinate 72,853 of PVIJ01004659.1, forward strand.
CAGGTGTTTTCTTATCATACATGTGTATTTTTTTCTTAAGGGAGAAAGATGTGACAAGTTTTATACATATAAAGAGATTTATTTGTAGGACTAACAGACTATTACAAAGTAAGTTTAATCCTTTGTTCAGCAGGTTTCAAATTAGAGCTCAATTTGATGGTAGTTGCGTTGAGATTCAGAGTTACTAAGTAGGGCAGGACTGTCATTAAGTATTGAATTGGTCATTGCTGGAAGAAGTTGGAAAGTTACAGAAGTTATTGTCAGGGTTATATTACACTGCAGTAAAAGAAAATTTGGCAAACTGGAAACAGTCTTTTGGTTTGGGGGTTTTGTTTTGTTGTTTTGTGATCTGTAGCAATAAGATACAAGAAGCTAATGACAGTTCATTGGTATTATCAGAAAACTCACTGACTTTTGATTACACTGGGTCAGGATAGGCTTCCTTCTAGTTAAAGAAAATATAGCAGGGCCTCCCTGGTGGTGCAGCAGGTTAGGCGCAGCACTATGAAGCTGTCCAGAGCCACTGCAGCACGAGTTCGATACCCAGCCAGGGAGATTCCCACATGGCGTGGCAGACCTCTCCTGCCTCGCCCGCTGCTCCCTCAATAGTGTACTTCAGTCGATCTGCCTGTTCTGCTCCCCACTCTGTCTTTGGTGAATCCTTTCACCACCCCAAACCTCTGGCCTATACCCCAGCTTGTATGCATAAATAAAATCTTTCAAAAAAAAGAAGGGATTTCTGCCTATTTTTTAAATGTTTTTTAAAAGTCAAATCCTACAGTTTCACTCATACTTTGTTGGCCAGCTGTCAAGTGGTCATTCCCAAATGCAAGGCAGTCTAGGACTTTTAAAAAGCCTAGTGTTTTGTTTCCTTAGTCAAAAACAGAGAATTCGTATTAACATAGGCATCTAGTAGCTGTTACCATAGTTAACATAAGCTGAAGTTAAGATGCTGACTTGTTGGTATTTTTTTCTTTTCTTTTTTTTTTTTTTTTAAAGATTTATTTATTATTTATTATTTATACACACAAGCTGGGGTACAGGCCAGAGGCTTGGGGCGGCGAGAGGGTTCACCAGAGACAGAGTGGGGAGCAGAACAGGCAGATCAGAAATACACTGCTGAGGG
>PVIJ01004659.1:74078-114558 GCA_004024925.1 Scalopus aquaticus
CCAGAGGTGGGGGTGGTGGTGAGAGGACCCACCAGAGACAGAGTGGGGAGCAGAAGAGGCAGAGTGACTGAAATACACTGCTGAGGAGAGCAGCGGGCAAGGCAGGAGAGGTCCGCTGTGCCCTGTGGGAAGCTCCCTGGCCAGGTGTCAAACTCATGCTGTGGTGGTTCTGGAGATCCTCATAGCCCTGAGACTTAACCCGCTGCACCACCAGGGAGGCCCTAGCCTATTGGTATTCTTTGGATATCTTAGCAAGGTGATCAAGTCCTCATTTTAAAATGGGCAAGACCTGTAGGCTTCTGAAAAAAGCATTCCTTAATTTTTTTTTTAAAGATTTATTTATTTATGCATACAAGGTGGGGTGTAGGCCAGAGGTGTGGGGGGTGAGAGGATTTACCAGAGATAGACCTGGGAGCAGAACAGCTGGATCTAGTGAAGTACACTGCTGAGGGAAGCAGTGGGCGAGGCAGGGAAGCCCCCTGCTGCGCCATGTGGGAAGCTCCCTGGCTGGAGCTTGAACTCATGCTGCAGTGGTTGCTGATAGCTTCAGAGGCTGAGACTCAACCCCTTGCACCACTAGGGAGGCCCTTGACTCCTTAATTTTAAAGGCTACTTATCTTGTCACAAAGGATCATTAAACCAAGTGTCTTCCCTTGTTGCAGTTGGAGGACAACAGCACACCTGAACCAAAGGAAAATGGAGAGGAAAGCTGTCATCAGAATGGTCTTGCTCTCCCTGTAGAAGAGGAAGGAGAGGTCCTCTCTCATTCTTTAGAAGCAGAGCACAGGTGAGGATCGACTCATGGGACATGCTTGTTACCTGTATGGCTTGCCAGGAGCTTGAGCATACTTAAAACATCTCAGAAAAAGAGTTTTTCAGATCAAGTCCAGCCTACAAGCACCATATCTTGTTTCTTTCCATATTGCCCCCAGGTTGACCTTTTGCTCACTGGGTATTTATTTACATTCTTTTTCATAATCTCTTCTCTAAGGCTATTGTGTAGTTTACTTTCACACTTTTTTTTTTTTTAAGATTTATTTATTTATACATACAAGCTGGGTACAGGCCAGAGGCGTGGGGCGGCGAGAGGGTTCACCAGAGACAGAGTGGGGAGCAGAACAGGCAGATCAGAAATAACACTGCTGAGGGGAGCAGCGGGCGAGGCAGGAGAGGTCTGCCGCACCATGTGGGATTCTTCCCGGCTGGGCGTCAAACTCGCATCGTTTGTTGCTGACAGCTCCACAGTGCAGCGCTCAACCGCTGCGCCACCAGGGAGGCCCTTTCACACTCATTTTATGGCTACAATTGAAGAGGGATACCTGTTTCCTGGGATTTTTGTGCCTGTCCCTTGAACCCTCATGGTGCAAGTGAACAGTTACCATAGACTTGTAAGGGTCCTTGGGAGGCATGAGACCCATCATGTGATACTCGTTCTTTAAGTGAGGGCTTTGAACAGAAAGCTGTCTGAGCAGCTGAATGGCAAACAGGGCTTGCCAAGTATGGCAGTACCTTCCTGAAATGAGGCTCCTGTCCACAGAAACTTTAGGGTCCAGTTTCATAGGTTAGGAGGAAGTCCTAAATGCCCTGAAGTTAAAAGAATTTAGGTATACGTGGAAATGTTCTAATTTGCTCACAAGAAGCAAGAGAGTTGTTCTTTGTTTTGTCTGTGGTACAGAGAGTGTGCCCTTGCAGTTCATCTCTTTTCTTTATGCTGTCTTGTTTCTACTGTCCCTTATCTATAACTTTATACTCTCAACTGTGAAGATCCCCCCATTTATGTACAAACACCTATATAGCCATAATTAAAGTTTATCTCTCTGGGAAGAAAATAAAAACCAAGTGTTTTCTCTTAACATTCAAGTGGGAACCTTTGCCTCTGGGCAGGAAAGTTTTCTGTAGAAAGTTGTGGGATGCTGGGGACTCCCTGGTGGCGCAATGGGTTGTCTCAGCACTATGAAGCTATCCACAGCCACTGCAGCACGAGTTCGATCCCCGGCTAGAGAGCTTCCCATATGGTGCAGCAGACCTTTCCTATCTCGCCCGCTGCTCCCCTCAGCAGTGTATTTCAGTCAATCTGCCTGTCCTGCTCCCCACTCTGTCTCTGGTGAATCCTCTCATCAATCCACATGTCTGGCCCATACCCCAGCTTGTATGCATAAATATATAAATTTTTAAAAAAATAATTCAAAAAAGAAAGTTGTGGGATGCACACTTACGCTAAAAGGTGTCATTTTATTTTCTTGTCCTGTGTCTACCAGGCTACTGAGAGCAATGGGATGGCAGGAGTATCCTGAAAATGATGAGAATTGCCTTCCCCTCACAGAAGATGAGCTCAAAGAGTTTCACATGAAGACAGAACAGGTATGTCATAAACTTACCTTGGAGACCAGTAATGAATAGAAGAGAAAGGAGTCAGGGCAGTCCTTGCCCTTAAGGAATCCCAATTTTGTGTGAAAGAACCTTGAAAACCAAAATACAAAGTTGTCATGGTAGAAATGGAGAGGAGGAGCATCTCACTATACCTGGACAATCCAGTATACACGGATCTCCAGTGGTGGATACAAAAACTAGGTCTGAGGTTAGCATATTTCTGAGAGTAAAATATTCGTTCATCCTGGAAGCTACAATCCTGTGGCAGAACGACAGGCTGGTTCCAAAGTTTAGGGCTGCATCAGTCTCTAGAGATACAGGCTCACCCTCCTCTTCTAGCTATGTGGTTTCCCTTTAGTACTCTGGCCAGAGCCAGAGCGCCAAATGGTCTAGTCGAATTTATTCAGTAAATGTTTGTATTCTTTCTCTAACTAAAATACTCTAAGATCCTGGGATTTACAGCAATGAATAAGACATCCGGGTCTCTTAGGGTCTGGTGGTGTTTGTTTATTGTATCACAAGAATCTTTAATGTTTAAAGTTTAATTATGGGGGGGGGTGTATATGTGTTTAGTAAAGTGTGCCAGGTGACCACATTAAGATCATTTTGGTTCACATCACCACACTCTACATGGATGTTTGCTGTGCCCAACGAGGTCATAAAGAGATGGGCCTTGAATTTTCTATTGGATAGGTCAGCTTTGCTGTCAAGTTCTTCCCCAACTGTTCAGGCACAGTCTACCCCAATACACATCTTCCATCCCACATAAAAGAGTAAGAAGGAAGATTTCTCGATGCATTTCATTAGTTTAGTTTGTCTGTGGTACAAAAATTCAGGAAAGGTAAACTGCAGAAGCAAACACAATGAAAGCATAAATTATAATTGTGTCAAGTCCTATGAAAGACAGAAACAGATCGATAAAGACTTTGCAACTCAGAGCTATGTTCATTCTAATATGGTCAACAAAACAGAACTCTTCCCTCTATTTCTGTACATAGTCTATCATGAGAAATTGTATAGAAATAGAAGATCTCAAATCCTACCCAACAAACTGAATCAAAATCTGCATTTTTTAGAAGCTCATTAGGGGTCTCTCTCGTGGCGCAGCGGGTTAAGTCTCAGCACTATGAACGTATCCGCAGCCACTGCAGCACGAGTTTGATCCCTGGCCAGGGAGCTTCCCTCATGGCGCGGCAGACCTCTCCTAACTCGCCCACTGCTCCCTTCAGCAGTGTATTTCAGTCTGCCTTTTCTGCGCCCTGCTCTGTCTCTGGTGAATCCTCTCACCCCTCCCTCACACTTCTGGCCTGCACCCCAGCTCGTGTATGCATAAATAAATAAATCTTTTATTAAAAAAATATCATTAGATGATTTATTGGCACATTAACATTTGAAAAATACTGCTATAAGAAATCTTCAGTTGGGCCTCACTGGTGGCACAGCGGTTAAGCGCTGCGCTGCTGTCGGCAGCGGTGATACTAGTCCGACGCCTGGCTGGGGACCTTCCCACATGGCACAGCAGACCTCTCCTGCCTCACCCGCTGCTTCCCTCAGCAGTGTACTTCCGCTAATCTGCCAGTTCTGCTCCCCACTCTGTCTCTGGTGAACCTTCTCGCCGCCCCAGTTTGTATGCATAAATAAATAAATCTTAAAAAAAAAAAAAATCTTCAGTCTCCTAAAACGGTCCCCTCTACTTTCTACCTAGGATGGAATTGAGGCCTAGTCCCATAGACCAGCAGAGCTGACGATTTTCCTTTTTTTTCTCTTTCCATGCTAACCACAGCTGAGAAGAAATGGCTTTGGGAAGAATGGCTTCTTGCAGAGTCGCAGTTCCAGCCTCTTCTCCCCTTGGAGAAGCACTTGTAAAGCAGAGTTTGAGGACTCAGATGCGGAAACCAGTAGCAGCGAAACATCAGATGATGATGCCTGGAAGTAGGCATATAGATGCCCACAGTTAAAATCCTGCCCACAGGAAACGCAGCTTGTGTGTTTAGGGATACAAAAGAAATCATTCTTTTTCTTAGGTTGTCAAATATTTCACGCACAAGGGAAATAATCGTATCCCAAAGAGAGCTATTGGCTTGTTTAGCTTTTGTTGTTGTTCTTCCCTGTTATCTACTTAATAGAGAGATGTTTGTGTGGTGGGAAAGATTTTTAAAACACACATATACACAGTATCTATGGGGCGATGCACAAATGGGAGCTGGCAGTGCAGAGGAGACACTGGCCTACAGGAACAGCTTCTACTACCAGCCCTTGGGGCACTCACCCCTGTGCTCAAGCAATCATTGTCAATGACAAAGTGACTATTGAAGTTTTAATTGTATTAAGTTAATGCTAATAATTTGGATATTTTATTTTATTTTTGGCTGCTCGGGTAACGTTAGCCCTTAACTAAGCATATGTGGTTTTCTTTTTTTTTCCTTTTTGGGTACAGCTGTAAAATATTTGGATATAGGAAATGTTGTGTTATTCTTGCAGCCTTGATATTCAGGGTGGATTGTAAAATATAAATTTTTGTGAGATTTCAAAGATTAAGATTATTTTGATAACATTATTTACAGATTTAAAAGATGTGGTTATCACAAGTCTGTTGAGGGGGAAAAACTACTGCATAAAATAACTAACTTGGAATAAATATTTTGCATCAGTTTGGATTGTCTTGTATAAGAAGTATATATTCTTTAAAATGAGATGAGTGGATTCTTTTCTCAGACTAAAAGACTGAGGGAAATCTAAATTCAGAAACAACTATTTCTTTTAGCAGATACTTTTTTGATGCAAAAACAAAAAAGTGCAATAAATTACCAGTAATAAAATCAGAAACCCAAGTTTTCTTCCTGAAACTTTTTCACTACCTGTATATTTATCAGTGTGCATATTCTAAGGAAAGTCTGTGCCTTAGTTTTCCTGATAAATCCAAAACATGGCGGGGAAAGAAGCTTAAGTTGACCTTGTGTGGATAACCAGTGAAAGTGGCGGGTTTTATCATTCAACAAACACTTTGTATGCTCTTGTGTGTCCAGGCATGGTGCAAGGTTCTGGGGATGCCAGGAGAGCCCAGCCCAATAGGGAAGAGAATTCATATTTTAAAGATGAAACTTTAGACCAACCTAAAGTCAAACGACAAATACTGCCACTGGTACTCTTTGACCATCTGTACAGTACATGGTCCCCAGTGAATTTAGAGGTCTAAAAGAGAGTAAGAACAGGTCTTATACTGGATGTTAGAAAGATGACTGACTTGTGGTGTGGACTCCAGACTGCAGAGGCCAGCATAATTTTTGCTAGATTCTAAAGACCAGTAAGACAAAGACCCTATCAGCCACACTTTACTAACAGTTGCTCCTGCTTATGTGTTGCTAAAATATGGGGGGAAAGTCTTAGAATCAGTGAAAATACTATAAAATGAATTAAGTTGCAAAAGTAGTAAACTAGTATGAGAAGTAGATTGAGAGTTACTGCACATATTTGACCTTTGTCTTTGCCACTTAATAGCTTTCTTAGAAAAATTTCTAGAAATATACCCCTTTTCACTTGGAATTAAGCTGGCCTGAGATCACATAATTTAAAACACTTTGTTACCTGCTGCTGGTCATATTTTGGCCTGAGAATTGATGGGAGGATGGGGCTACCATTAATTCCTGTCTTATTTAGGAAGAGGCTTCTTTAGAAATATGGACTGGCTCAGAGCTACTGCCTCTGCATAAATTGGGGAGGTGGAGGGAGATCTGGTGAGCAGGAAAGGCCCCTCTGGCCAGCCTCAGGTGAAGGGGCATCTTTCTGTATTTGATTTCCCAATTTGATAGATTCATTGGTTTCCAAGAACTTGGATTTCTTGGGCTGTGCTATCTAACCTCTACAGCTGAAGGAGAAGAAACATGAATGAGGGAATGGGGGTTAGGGAGACACCATCAGCCTTGGTGACTTGATTATATAAAGGCTGTTGCTTCCAGACACTCCCAATACAGAGACCTTTTCAATCTGGGGGGAAGAAAGTTTCCAACAGAATGTACAAAAGGGCCTCTTTGCCCAGGTGTTCTCTGGAGTGACACTAACAGGTCACATCCTCTTGGGAAAACAAAATGACACTTCCTGACAAATGATGGAGTATGTGATACCAGCCCAGCTAGTCTAGGAGGTGGTGTTCCCTTCATTAAGATTGATAGAGAAACCAAGACATAGGGTTAGAGACTTGCCCATGCTCATGCAAGGAAAAGTAATAGGCTTGACATTTTTTCAAGCCAGGGGCCCCTCCTTAAGGCGACCAAGCCTTCCCCACCCATTCTCCGAACTAGCCCAGACACGTAGTTGCTGCCCGGGGAGCTAAGGCTCCTCCCCAAACAAACCTGATCTCATCCAAGTTTCAATAAACCTGGCCTTTCCTCTCTGCTTCTGGATTTGTCTCTCCTTTTCCCGTGCCCAATCTTTTGCAGGTCTCCACTATGTCTGCAAAGGATTCCCATCCCACGGCCTCCCACTCTGAGGAGCCGGGACTCCAGCCCTGTGGGTCCTGTGACATGGTTTTCCGCTCCCGGGCCCTGTTGGCCACCCACACTCAGCGTTTCTGCATTGGCCGTCTGACCGCGGAGCTGACAAATGGAGCTCAGCCTTCAGTAGCCACGGAAGCACGACATCCCGGGGTAAGGGCGGCCGCCATGGCCACGGGTGTGGGTATTCAAGTGATCCTGACCCTCAGGATTCTATATACTCTGTCCCCAGGTTGTATTACAAGAACACCTGGGTCTGTCAGACCAGGTAAGCAAATCGGCTCTAAAGCTGACCGAGGAGGTACACCCAGCTTTCCTCAGGGGCTTGAAACTTGAGCATCCTCCCCAAACGCAGAGCTCACTCGTGAGTCAAATTACCCTACCACCAATCACAGGTTACTGTTATCTCCAGGTGCAGGGCCTGCGGCTGTGCCTTCAAGACAGGCAACCTTGGCTAACAGAGGAGCCCTGGAGGCGGTCAGAGGCGCCGACTCAGAGTTCCAACACAGAGGATGCTACGAGCCCAGGCGAGCGGCTACGTGCGCTGCGCCGGACACACGCGAGGCGCGTGGCGGAGACGGAAGCACAGAACCAGGCCCTGGAGCGACGCGGCGAGGGTGAGGGGAAATGGGGGCACTGGGAAGCCGTTCCACCCCTCGCCTCTGTCTTGAGATTGTTCGGACCACTTAAGACTCAGTTCCTTATTGCCTCAGAACTGAGCCAGCGCCTCCAAGGTTTGGTTCGGTCCCGGGACGGAATATCACGACTGCTGGACCTGGAGCGGGAGCTACGCGAACTCCGGGCAGAGGCCGGGCGAACGCGGGGAGCTCTAGAGGTGCTAGGAGCGCACATTCAGCAATTACAGCCCGAGCCTGGGTGAGACGCCGGCGCGCGGGACCAGGAGTGGGCCGGTGGGGGAGAGAGCTGGAGGGGCGGGGCGCGGGAGGCGCCAACCCGGAAGCAGCTGGGAGCCTCTGGGTGTGAGACCGGAAGGGGCGTGGCTACAGTAGCTCGGGGGCCAGCCTCCTAGATTCCCTCCTTGGGCTCTTCGCCTGGCACCCAGGACTAAGCCGGACTCCTTGCGAGAGGCAGAGCTCTGTTGTCCGGTACCACAGGCCAACCCTGGGACTCTGACTGCAGAGATCGGGTGAGGTTCGGGGCCTGAGGACGGGCACGGGACGAAGTGCTGATCAGTCCTGGAAAAGCCTCCTTATTCCTTGCTTCCTAGGACGTTGCGTGAAGCCTACATTCGAGGCGGGGGCCGGGATCCCAGCGTTTTGGGCCAGATGTGGCAGTTGCAAGTGGAGGCATCAGCCCTGGAACTGCAGCGGTCGCAGAACCGCAGGGGTGAACAGGAGGGGCCAACCAGAAAGGCCTCTTGAAAGTAGTGGTTTTAGTCCTGGGAGGAGAAAAGGGTGTTGAGGGAGGGCATCTTTGGTGTGGAAACCACCTTAAGTGAAGCCCTTGAGTGGCCTGTGTGGCATTAGCTAGATGTTAGTGGACAAGTCCAGCCTTATCCAAAGAGACCTAAAACTGGAGAACTGCTCAGAGCCAGCCCGACTGGTCCCAGAAAGCAGAGGTGACAGGTGAAACTTCTTCATAGCAGGAAGACTGACAGGTGGCGCAACGGGAGAGCTTCTACTGGTGGAGGCCGAAAACCGGAGCCTGGAGGCCGAAATTCTGGCCTTACAGATGCAGAGGAGCACAGGACGACTTCCCTGGGGTCAGTGGACACTCCAATCCCATCCAGCCTAGTTCCCCTCAGCAGGCTGGGAGCAGAGGAAGGGGTTTAGAAGGACCATGCATGGGGAATGAAATGTCTTTGTACCTTGTTAGTTCATGAGCATCACCCTGTGTCCTTGTTTCTTAGTTTAGCCCGGTGGAGGCTAAACTGCTGTGCCCTGCTCAAGGGAGCCCTACTCTTCCTATGCATCTAGGGCCTGGGGAGACTCGGCTTGTGGCAGATCCTGGACCACGTTTGAGGAGGGGAAATCCCCCACTCCCACCACGGGTGGCTCCTCCACTTCCACCATTTCCACCATCCATAGGCGTCATCTTGGGTGGCACAGAAAAAGCTGTGAGGACCCAATTGGAGCGGGGGATCTCTGTTCTGTGCACTTGGGGGGTGCATGGGCAACTAGGTGGCTTCTGGATGAGTCAATTCTTCACCAACAGCCACAGCTTCCCAGAATCAAGACCACAAACCTGAGCCTGGATTCACATTTTCTCCTGCCCACATCTGACGTTCTGGGCCCTGCACCCTATGATCCTGGGTGAGGCCTGCTCCTTCCTTTGTAATTTGTCATTTGGTTACCACTGCTGGTTGAAGAGACCCATTAGGCTTCTCTAAGGTTGGGTAACACTCTGGGGGCTGTGAGGATGAGGGGAGGAGGTGGGTGTATGTGTAACTGCACTGAGACTTGTTTCCCCAGGGCTGGGCTGGTCATTTTCTATGACTTCCTGCGGGGCCTTGAGGCTTCTTGGATTTGGGTACAACTAGTGACTGGCTTGGCCCGGGATGGCCAGGATACAGGAGGAACCACAGCATTGCCCCCAGCCCTTTGCTTACCCCCACCTCCAGCTCCTGGGCCTGTGGGCAACTGTGCCATCCTTGCCAGCAAGCAGCCTGTACCCAGGTCAGTAGGTGGGAATTAGGGACTGGCAACCTACCTTTGTTGAGGCTTACTTCTCATTTGGCTAAGTTTTCTCTTGGGAGTACAGCCAGTTCTAACATCTGGTAACTCTTTCTGGTTGGTCTAGACTGCCACCTTCACCATCAGTGTCCTTGGTCTGTGAGTTGCAGGCCTGGCAGGGGCTGGCATGGTCTAGAGCACCAGAGCCAAAGGCCTGGACCTCACTACTGGTATTTGACCGGGAACAGAGGGTGCTAAGTGGCCGTTGGCGTCTCCCACTTCGGGCCCTTCCTCTGGATGCCAGTCTCAGCCTTGGGCAGCTGAATGGAATTCCCCAGGTGAATGTGAAGGGTAGGGAGGGACTAGATCTACTGCAAGGTACAGAGGCAGAACCATTTCATCTCTCCCCAGGTAGGGCAGACTGAGCTCTTTCTGCGACTGGTGAATGCCAGAGATGCTAGTGTCCAAACTCTGGCTGAGATCAATCCATCAAGTGCCCATGAGTATCAGTATCCACCTATGGTGAGGAACCAACTAGAGCTGTAGATACCAGGGTTGTGGTTCGTATGGTTAATGAATGGCCCGCCTTTGTTGAACTGTGCCAAGTCACTACCAAATGCTTTCTGTGGGTTAACTCATGTGACACATCCTATGACATAAGGAAATCAGTGGGAAGGTTAACTTGGTTCACAGTAAAAGATGTGGAGACTGGAAAATCTAGACCCTAAAGACCAAAAATAATCTGGAGACTAGGTGACCCCAGAACCTGTGCTGTTAATATCTACATAAACCTCTTATTAAAGATCTGCCTTCTCCATTCCACAGGTATCCACCTCATCTTCACTGGAAGCCAGCTCCTTTGCCCCAACAACTGGCTTTGTGGATCCCCCTCCTCCTGCAGAACCCTTAACTGACAGTCACGAATAGAGGGTTTGGGTCCTGGCAGTTTTGACTCTTCCCCCATCCCACCGGCTTTCCGCGGTAAATGTGGGTATGAGTACCTTAATCTCAGATCAGTACTAGCACCCAGATTGTTAACTTTTAGTACTCCATGTTCTGATCTAGGGTGTAGAAACAAATAGCAGATGTGAGCACAAAATGTAAGCTCCCGACCAGTTTTACCACAAGTAGTGAGCCTTTCTGTGTTTTCCTTATGTAGAACAGATGGACGAGGATTCAGTGTCAGCTATTTCATGTTGCCTAGCATAAAGGAAAGGTGATATGGGGACACTTTCATTCCAGCTAAAGTAACTTGATAAAACTCATTCCCACCTGTCTTTTGCTAAAGCCAATCTTATTGCCACATCACTGTATTTGAGCCCAAGCTTCAAGACATCTTGCAGGAAGGCGGCCTTCCAGGTTTCTCAAGGTTCCCATGAAACTGCAGGGCAGGATCCCAGCTCAGTAATAGTCCTCCCAAACTGGGCTTAAGAGGAATAGTTTAGCTGAAACTTGATACCAGGCCTGGTTCCAGACTTCATTTTCAACCATAGGTGGTATAAGGCCTAGAAGTCATGACTACTGGCCTAAACCAAGAAAATTAAGCCTCAGGAATTGGAATTTAAAACCAAAGGTTCTGTAGTCAGAAGAACTATGTAACTATCCCAGAAAAAAAACTTTGATATTAGAGAATAAAATATCCTCTTAAAGATGGGGGTGATAATGTAGGGTCAGCAAAGCTTGCTGATTCTGAATTAGATTTTCAACAGCAGGTTCTGTTCATCCAGTGCAGCTCTTTAAAACTAATGATCAGGTCAGAAGCAGCTTAGTCAAGGACTCACACCTGGACATTGGTGAGGATTCAAACAGATAACTTTACTACCAGTTCTCTGAGCCCCAGGACCCTTGGACTAGGCCAGAATTGCTGGTCCATTTCTACCCCACTTAAACTGTAATAATCCTATAAACAAAAGTCCAAACCATTTTTTAGCATCTTTATTTGAGAAGTCAAAACTGCAAACAAGTAACAATGCAAAGTGTTGGTATATTTCAACTTTTCTATACAGAAAACAAATACAAATCAACCAGCCAGCCATTCCCCCCACCCTCCACAATCCTTCCAATCATATCCAGTGTCCAGCACAATCAGTCTCTTAGCCATTTTGAAACCAGTTAGCTCAAGTATCTACAATGATAATTTCTTCCTAAAGTGTTCTTCAGAGTTCTATAACTAGGACAAGATTATGGCCCCAGTTGATAAAAAGACAAGTACCACCCAAGTTGTGGCTTAGAGGCAATGAGTCCAAAGGGTATCAGCACCAAAGAGTGAAATCTTCACGCCAAGTCGTTTCTGTAGTGTCATTCCAAGACAACACACCACTGAAGTTTTGCAAGATAGCTAGGTTCAGTCAGGTACTTAAAATGGAAAAAACAGAGCACCATTGGAAGAAAGGCATAGCCACACTTTTGTTTGCCACCTCCACATTTGAACTTCCAACAGACATCAGCATAGAAGTGTGGGGAGAGTAAGTACCTTTGGCTACTATGTAAATCCTGGAGTGCTCCAAGGCACAGATCCAGCCAATATATAAAGGGGGGGAAAAAATCATCAAAGCCTCAACCTTTGCTTACAATCTTTATTGAAATTATACAAAAAGAATTCCCCCAAAAGTGAAAAAATACATTATATACAAAAACACTTTCCCTCAGGAGGAAGGCTATGCTCCCTTCTCAACACGCAGTACTTTCAACTGTAGCTCCGGCCTCCACTGTACCCTCCACTGCTACCCGGCTGTCAGCCTGATTCTCAGCCTGGAAGATAAACAAGGGTGTGGGTATGAGTGACTCTAGTTTATAAGTCATTCCATCTTACACAACTGAGTTTCAGTCAGAAAAAATAAAACGTAGGTTCCCCCAAATTATGCTTTGCTTTCTGCACTAAAAAGGCCGTAAGTATGTTATAGAGCAGTCGATATTCTCACATTACACAGAAAGGAGGAAGTAGAAGTAACCCAGTGTACTTGCCAATTAAGTGGCTTGTCCTGTGTTCTTTAGAGGAGAATCTATGGTATTATATAAGGTTCCATTTGTCAATGAGAATTCCTAAACTCCATAATCACAAGTTCCTAATTATTGCTTTTAAGGGCTGCTGCACTCAGAACTCCTAACAGGTTCAAGATGGGGAGCATGCATTTGCGAGGACTGGTTTCCCCAAGCGCTACTCACCTCCTCCTCCATGTTTTCTGAAACTTCATTTCCACTAGAGACAGCATCCCCACTGCCTCCATTCAACTCCGGTTCTTGTTTGGCTTTCTTTGCATCATCTTTCCGGGGGCTCTCTTCCTCTGGTTTCCTCTAAAGATATAGTTGTGACGGCTTCACAATAGTGCTTAATGTTTTTAAAAGGACAACTGGAATAAACACTTTCCTAACACCTTCCCACCCACTATGGTGCAAAGATTCTGTGATATAAGATTCAGTTCCAAGGGTCTCTTCCTGCCACAGGAAGTAAAACCAACCTGTTCTCTGCAAATTCAGCTTCCCCAATGAAAGGGTAGGATAGAAATAAAAATGAGATCTGAACAGTAATCAAACCCTATGTTGGAATTCCTGCATTTGAGTCAGGCAACCCAAAGGAAAAAAGCTATATATACGGCGGCAGGCTGATTCACAGGTCTGATGCTGAAAAACCACTGTCAAAAAAACCCCTACCTGCCCACTTCCTAAAATGGGCTAATCTGACCAATGCCCCTTAACAGCTTTCCTGAGAGTCATTAGGTTAAAGAGACAAGAACTCAAAATTCTTAACTCTACAACATGACTATCTTATTGCACACCAAGTGGTGGGATAGGAAAGCTATTCCTTATGTATCATTTGGAGGGGAAAAATGCTGCCTGAGAACACAGAAAATGAATGACCCACAGAAAATGAATGACCCACATACAGACTTACCTTTTTTCTGACAAGGTGGGAAATATCGGTCACACAATTTGATGAAGAAGCGCCATCTGTTGGCTTTCTACTGGCAATCTAGGGCAAGATGAAGCCTTTGTTAGCAATGTACAACTATATATGAGACAAAAACTGAGGCCTAATGGTGACGGGACAAAAATCACCTGAATACCCACCATGGAAACTGAAGAGTCTCCTCCACTAGAAGTGAAACCTGAAGTAGAGCTCTCCACCTGTAAGACAGGACAAACCCTAATGAGTCCAAGGATAGAGCCACCATTCATTTTACTCACAGTCCTACAATAGGTACTTAACATCCAAGCAACTGATTAAGACCTTAAATGCCAGTGGTTTCTATTTACTGGCAATGTCATCTACCCTGCCACCCCCAAACAGGCATATAGGAAAATAAAGATTAAATTAAACCCAAAGGGTAGAAAGCTCTCTAACATTCCCAGAAGCAGAGTCAGGCAATTTGGCGTTAAGTCTTCAATATTTCACTAATCTACAGTGGAGTTCTGAGAGATGGCAATAGCTAACATTTGTTAAGACTTTCTATTCCTTCCTGTCAAGAATATTTTAACACCAAAAACTATCACACACAGGTACTATAATCCTCCATTCTGCAGATAAGTCAACTAAGGCAAAGGAATGTCAAGATCAGTACTAAGCAGCAGAGATACCATTCAAACCAGACAGTAGGATTCTAGACTATATTCTCTTAGACATTATACTATACTACTTGGTAGGAGTAATTAGATGCATTCTCACATTTTTTGACCACCAACTCTGAATCAAATCATGAATAAGATTCCTAGCAAACAGAATACTATGATACCTCCGATTATACCAGTGTTATTATCAAAACTTTTAAAGTAAACCAGACCAACCAGAGTTGCTTTCAGAGCCAACTCAGCTACATTCCCACTACGTTGGGACTCCTTTGCATCTTCTATCTTCTCTCTAATTTCAGGTAGCAGTTCCTTCAGTTCCTCAATTTCTTTCTCATATTCAGCCGAGGATCCTTCTGTTGCCTTCATTTGCTCACTTAGTACAGCTATAAAGAACAGGCTGAAGTTATCAGTAATAGTTATCACAAAAGGATCCCTTTTTTTTTGCATTGTCAATTACTAGATTCATTAAGATCATTGTGTGAAACAAATGACGCTCTCTCACCCATTCTCTTCTCAATGACTTCAGTAGATTTGCTGAATTGTGCCACTGCCTCGTCATACTGAGAGTTATACCCATAGGCCAACCCCAACTGGTAATGAGTCTCTGCAAGGAGACGATCATGGGCTTCCAAGTATTGCTCTTGCAGGTTTAGGCAGGCCTGGAACTCCTCCACAGCTTGGACATAATTCTCTAATGAAGATAAAGAGAACAGTGAGCAATGACAGCATTTAATGCATAGTACTTATAATATTCATGTCACTCTGTAGGGTGCTTCCTTTTTCTTCGTAGCATCTCCAGAACCCTTAGTATAAGGTCAAAATGACAACAAAACACAGGGGAGAGGTGAGAACAGGGAGGGAAGAGAACACAATGGACTATGGAGGAGGACTATGGGTGCTTGGTGGTGGCTGTGCTACAGTGACTAAGCCTGAAGGGAGTGATCCTCTATTTCCAAAATACTAATAAAGATATAAACCAATGGTACTTCGATTACAAAAAAAAAAAAGAAAGTAGTAAAAAACAAGCACCCTACTGAAAGGGTTCCATTTAGAAGAGACTTCTCTAGGCTACTGTTCCTTTTTAAATCAACTGTCCAATTTATGATTAAGCTGGATTTTGAGGAAATGGGGTGGTGGTACATGGCACTGGAATCAAAGGAGAGTAAAATGGAAAATGCATTACCAGATTCAACACTAACTTCTCCAAGTTTAAGATGTGCTTGTGCAGCATAAAGCTGAGCTTCTTTAGTTTCTTGCCTAAAAGAAGGAAAACAATCAGAAATCCTAATAGCATTTGTCCAATCCTAACCACTTTCTATTTTCAACCACCAAGTTCCCAACTTGAGCCTAGAAGCACCAAGAATTTTACCTTTTAAAAATGATCTTTGCTAAATCCAGCATATCCCAGGCAAGCTCTAGGTTCCCAATCTCCTCCTCTTCATTTTCTTGAAGAGACTAAAATATATCTAAATTAGTGGTACTGGTTAAATCAAGGCAGTTATCTTTACATTACAAATGTAGATGCATAACTGTCTAAAAAAGAAAAACTTAATCAAAATACTCTTCCTTTAATACCTACATAATAGGTCCGTACAAAGCTTCTATCCCAAGTTATCACCTCACATCAGTGATATTTAACAGTGTTATATGCTGGGTCCTATTTTAACAGACAGGATCCCTGAAATCAAACGGATCTGTCTATTCTAGGCACGAAAAGGCCCCCAAACCCTAAACAAGAAGCTGCTATCTATAGTCACCTCTACAATGGGTAAGTCACACACCTACAGTAAGAAAGTGACACTGAATGCATAATGATTCACCTTGTTTTCAAGAACTGAATCATTTGGTATTTCTTCAGCTTTGTCATTTTCTTTATCCTCCTCTTCTGAGCCTTCAGTTTCTGTAAGCAAAAATTCTTCAGTATTGAGTATACTAAGAATTATCTTCTCCCTAGTTAGAGATTCCAACATTTGTCAAATGACCTATATTCTGAGGTTTGACAGGCTAAAGGCTCAACCAAGTCAGCTGTCCTGAACATAAAGCTAATGGTGATAGCCTGATTCTTTTGTTCATAAATCTAATCTAGATTGTATAATTTAAGTGTCTGGTTCTGAGCTAAGTGTTTCTCTTCTAAAGGTCAGCATAGATCATTAGCTACTGCCTTTTATTCACTGGCCAAAAGCGCCCATCCACTCACAGCCAGTAGCTAGAGGCCTTAGTGAGTGTTCCTGGTATCTTTAAGCCACTTTTTAGGTAATACTAATTAGTTTGAAAAAACACCAAAAGTTAAATTACTCCAATCCATTCAGAGCAAGAATGCTTAAAAGACTAGCTCTTCCACAACAGAGCTGTGGAGAGAAAAGCTTTGTCCTTACCAATTCTCACCAATGGGCATGCCACAGACTCCAGCCAGCTCTAGCATTTAAAGAAATTCGAGCAGTACCACAACCAATTATTTTACTCAGTACTGTTATAAATTACTGGCATACTGATACTGACATATTAACATGCACTTGTAAATCAACTACCTGTAAGGACAGGCTGCTAAGAGAGCACACAACTTTTAAGTTCAGAATGTCAAGTTATTAAAATGGGTTTTTTGGGCTATAAACAATTCAATTGGGTACACTATACCTACCTCTACCATCTTCCAGTAAGCACTTTTTTTATTTCAGCAAGAATTCAAATATTGTCTTCCGACAACCCACTACAGAAATGTAAAGATGGCAAGTAGGCTTTACAATCATGAAGTCACAAGGTAAAGGACTTTTATCTGTCTGGTAATACCGCCTCAGACTGGGAACAGGCACAAAAAATTCCTATATATTACAAATTATAGTAATTTTAGAAGTTCCCTAAGCCAGTTACAAGCCAATTAACCTATATAGCAGACAAACCCTGTTTTATCATGTGCTTTGCTTTTCTCTTACTGACCATATAGTTTAGTGATTCTCAAATATATAAACACCTATCATATATACCTCTCTATGCCCAAATTCCCATAAATCTATGTATTTAGTTCCCTTACACTAGATGGTTCAATGACTCTGACAATGAAGTCCATCCTCCAGCAAAATATGAAAAACAGGTAGGATTCTAAGTATTTCTCATAAGACTAAAAAGAAAAATTTACTTTTAAAACTTGCAGGAAAAACTGACATACTTTTTGCTATTTGTGTTTTTAAAAATTATCTGGTATCAGTTCCTCCTCATACCACATTAGGTTGACATAATTTATTATATTTAATTATTTGGATAGTTAAATTATCATTTTATTATGTTAAGTATAAAACTGTATATAGAAATTTATAGGAAACAATTTCTCTATTGTATAATTGTATTTCTGTACAATACATAATTTTAAAATTTATATGTAAGTATAATAAAGTGAAATTCTTTTAACAATCTGAGAAAAACAGTAATTTCTCTTGAAGAATCTGTACTACCTTCATGGTAGAGTAAGAGGGGGAAGTTTATGAGAGTTGTTACTTTAAAACACTTTCCAACTTGGTAACCTTTATCTGGGTAGT
This sequence comes from Scalopus aquaticus, assembly GCA_004024925.1. Lineage (NCBI taxonomy): Eukaryota > Metazoa > Chordata > Mammalia > Eulipotyphla > Talpidae > Scalopus > Scalopus aquaticus. Next base: position 91,668 of record PVIJ01004659.1, read on the forward strand.
TAATGGGAATGCCTGATGTTTTCAGTAAGGAGATCTGTTAAAAATATTTTCCAAACTTCTTTGAAAACAGAATCCTTTTTGTGCATGCCTTTTACCATTCTTCAGAGAAAGGGAAATACTGTTTTGTTTTGTTTTTCTCTAATCTTATAGCTTCTTCAAAACATGGGCACAGAGTAGTGAAAACCTGAATAATGACTTGTAAAAGCAATCTATCCCCACAGGATAGTCAGGTAACCACTACAAATTTGCAGGTGCAGTCTGAAGATGGTGTCAAGCTCTAACTGTACAATTTACAAATTTCATATAGTGTGACAGAAAGACCAATTCTCTTTACTAGTAATATGGACAAACCCAAGTTTTTAAGAAATGGGGTCTTAATTAAGAGAAAAATTACAAGATTCAGCTTATTAGTATTGCCACATAAAAAGGACTAAGGCATAGAAAGTAAGAGCCTGAGTCCTAAAGCCAGAAGGTCTGGATACCCTAGCCCTTCCCTTTACTGGCTATATGAATAGGGAAAATTACTTAACCTCTTTCTGACATTTCTTCATTTGTAAGACAGAAAACTATGTATAAGTACTGAGAACAGTACATTGTCACATACTACAAAAAAGCCTCATGGAGGCTTGTGTTTAAAAAAAAGTAAATTTTTGGTGACCTGAAATCTTTTTTGTTTAGTGGGTACATGGCAGGAAATAAATGTACTTCCAGGCCTCCCTGGTGGATAAGGGGTTAAAATCTTGATGCTAACAGTGCTATCAAGCTATTGCCAGCCACCCAGGCCAGAGAGCTAACCCACAAGGGGCAGCAGACCTCTCCCATCTCGCCCACTGCTCCCCTCAGCAGTGTATTTCAGTCAATCAGCCTGTTCTGCTCCCCACTCTGTCTCTGGTGACTCTTCTCACCACCACTACCGCATCTCTGGCCTAGACCTCAGTTCTTGTATGCATAAATAAAAAAAAACAAGTCTTTAAAAAAGTCTTTCGACAGAGTAGTCGAGTTTGGGAAAAATAACACATTCAAGTCAGATATAGGGTCAGATTCCTGTATTGTGGTTTACTTTTTGACCCTAAACAAGTGATCCCCAAGCCTTAACTTCCTCATTCCTGTAAATGGATTACTGTTTAATATTTTTAAAACTTCAACTTAAGAATACCAACAGGGCTCCTTTCTACTTTGCTCAGTATCACTGAAGATCAAGGCATGGGTTGTGTTTTAAATGAGGAATTCAATTCTGTGCTTTTTCCACTAACAAGTCAAACAGCCCAAAGGTGCTACCATTTAACCACTAATTCACTTCTGGTTACCACTGCCTGTGCTGGCTGGAGTGCAGGGACCTGCACATAGGTAAGTTTGCCAGAATGACCTGCAAATACCAGTGAGTCTTTGAAAATCTAAAACTTAACAAGAGAACTTTTTAAGTAATCTGGTTATTATACAAAAGTAATGATTAATTGGAATATACCTGCAGTTATTAATACCAATGTTAGATGAACCTTATAGACAGTAGAATCCTCAAATGATAGCACAACTCAAGTCAGACGTGCCAATTAAGTAATTACTAATGAGAGGCTCACACTCTTAATGAAACTGAATCACAATCAGACTAACACTATAAAATGTACCTACACTTTATGATGTTCTAAGTAAAAAAAAAAATTCAGTTTAGCAGCCAAAGCAAGCTTGTATTAAGGCAAGAAAGCAGCAAGAGGGATAATGGTTTTTTATTGTCTTTTAGAGATGACTCACCAACGTGAATAAGCCTCTAAACGCTTTCTGAAGACCAAAGGTGAGGCATACCAGAATTCTCTGGTAATAGAACATTCAAAAGTTAACGGTATTCATTTAAATGGCATGCCTGTTTAAGTGTACCAATTCAGTGGATTCTACTGCTCTAAATCCTGCTTTCTAAAGCAGACAAAAGGAAACATGTGAACAGTAAAATACAGAGGCATGCAAGTGAACATCCATTCAGCATTCTCTGCCAGCCTACTGCACTGTTCCCTACCTACACCATCCCCCCATTCACCTCCATCCCCCTTTATTGGCTAGTATGCTGCAACAAGTTACTGGTTGCTAGCCAAGTCTCAGAAATCAAAGGCCTATTTTGCAGTTAGTAAAAGCGTTAGTTTATAGCCAGCTAAAGAAGACTTGCTTTCGTAACTTGCTCACAACCTTCTTAAACTATCCCCATTTTTATTTAGCCCTTTCCTAATCCAAAGGCAGACGGAAAATCCTGAATGGAAGGCTGACTTTTACCCATGATTAGTGAGTCAAATCCAGAATGTACTCCACCCACTGCAGCTCTTGCATATCCCGGTTACCTTCACCCTCTTTCATCTGTTCTTCTCTTTCTTCTGTCTCTTCATTAGCAGCTATCTTAACTTTGTCTTCAGGGGATTTCTCAGTAGCCCCCTGGGCTACTTTGGTCTCAACCCCATCTCCAGCTGCCTCAGACTCTTCTATGGACAGCTTAGTCTCCTGGCTAGGAACCGATTCTGCCCTGACCTCCTCTAGTCCTAAGCCATCTTTTGTTTGTGTCAGTTCTGCAGAAGTCTGTGGTTCAATAACAGTCTGATCTGCACTTGACAGTCCATTGAATACACCATCCTTAGGAAGAACTGTGGCCTCCAGCCCAAGTTTTTCGGAGGCTTCTGATCCAGCTCCTGGGGCTGAGGCTTCTGCAGCCTCTACTGTCACCTCTGGTGACTTTCCAGGAGGTACTTCTTGCCCTACGAGCTGCTCAAGAACAGCCTTTCCTGGCTCATTTTCAGAGGCAGTTATATCCTCCTTTGACTCATCCCCACCCATACCCACTGGTTTGACAGCTGGATCTAGAGGCCCTGCTACCTCCATTGTAGTGCCCTTCTTTCCTGGGGTCACAACAGGCTGCTCTTCTGAAACTTCTGGCTTCTCCTCTATGCTCACAATTACTTCTCCCTGCTTTTCCTGAACTCCTTTTTCTCTGCACTCTTCTTGGACGTCAGTTCCAGAAACTGATTTTTCCTCCTCAGCATCTGGTTCTTCCAGTTCTGGCTTCCCAGAAATGATCTCAGCTTCACTGAGTCCTTCTGGTTCTGCTGTTCCTTTTGCTGCTTCAGTGGTTTCAGTTATTTGATTTGGAGTTGATTCAACTTTTTCTTGTTGTTCTTCTGAAGATTCACCTATCTCCATATCTTCTCTTCCACCCTTCTCCATTTCAGTCTCCTGTTCTTTATCAGTTTCAGGCTTTACCAGAGACTTGTCTTCTGTAATTTTTGTTTCTTCTTTTTCTCCCATGGCGTCATAAACCTGTTCTCTCAACTCTTCCCTTGCTTCCTCTACATGGTTAAAGAACATGAAGCATAAATGTCTTCGAGTTTAATGATAAAGGCATAAATGGAAACTAAACACACATTCCCTTAAAACCCTCAAACAGCCTGCTTAATTTTTTTAGCAGATGTCCTAAAAATCATCTGCCCCCTTGAGAAAAGCAAAGGGAAAGTCCCAGCTAGCAGAGCAACTTACAGCAAAAGAAACCCAACCTCCTTAAATTAGTTTTACTTGAGTATTGAGTATTCTAATTATCAGTTAATAAGAGATGCCAAGCTTTACATTATCGTGAAACATTATATAAACCTCCACCTCTGCGTAAAACTAGTAGCCAAACTCAACTCAGAAATTAACATTTTAAGGCACAAGTAAAAAAGCTCCAAAAGTACTGCTTTAAAATAACTGAGCTGCATGGACTTAAAATTTTTCCATCAGAAAAATGTTCAAGGTTGATACAGTACTTAGAACATCAATGTAAATAACTGGACTTATTTGGGAAAATATCCTTTTACAAAAACCTACTGTAAATTTCAGTGACCAGCTACCTCCTCCACTGTAGTCTCCACCAGATGCAGGGATGCAGGCACCACCCCAGACATCTTATAAGACCATCCAGGTTAGAAAGAGCCCTATTTCCATCACTTGTACACAACACATATACGTCGCACGTCTTAAATATCACATGCAACTCCACATACCATCTATGTTATCATTATTTTCTACCAGAGATTCATCTTCTGTTTTTTCTCCTTCCTCCTCTTCCACATGCACACCTTCCAGGGCATTTCCCAATACACCATTCTCCATTCTAGGAGAACAAAAGGAGAAAGCACCAACGGTATGATGGCTAGAACCTAACAATTTTTGTAAGACAGAAACTGTAGTCCTATAATATAAAAGCAACTGCCGAGAATATTAACTTGTTAAGTTCTCATGGAGGAAAAGCAATGAATCAAAATATATATTAAGTCTATAAAAACACTAAAAGAAATACGCATATGCTTCATCAAACCACCTGAAAAGCACTGATAACTCTTGTCAAGAGAATATGGCAGTATGTATCCTTTACAAAAGAACCGTATTTCTTAAACTTTACATCACCCACCATTTTCCCAGATAGCCAAAAACATTCTGGCAAGATTTTCATGACAAATTAGGATGCTTTGTTGATTATAAAATTAGAAAATTACCGGAAGTGAGATCATAGATTATAAAATTAGAAAATTACCGGAAGTGAGATCATAAATAGATGAGATTATTTGCTAGTTTGTATACCCTTAATATATTGTATCTGATTAACAAATTCTGGTGGGAAATACACCTGACTCCTTTGTCTTATTTACTAGACATTCTCATAGTGTTTTCTCATCATCTTTCATTCATTTGTTTTTGACTACCTGAGTATTTTTGAAGGTTTTCTCTACATATTAAGCTTTGATCAAATATTAATCATGCACCAAAGGAAAGATCGCTGCTTCTAATAACCCAAAAGTCAAGCACCTTTCAAAACTTCCATCAATATTCCATGTTCCTTCTAGGCCCCCTTTTCTTAGTAAAACTGTTGTCATTTAGCTCATGTGCAATCTCAAAGTTGGTAAAACAGTACTAGCAAACAAAGAAACTTAAGTTTATAAACAAACCATTAAGGTGATACAAAAATATCCTACTTACAAATTATAGCTTTAAAGACATACCTACCTTGCCAACTCCAAAAGTGATTTCCCATAGAAAAAGAAGGCTTCTCCACACTCATTAGCTGTCTCTCCATACTTCTTACCTCTATGAACAAAATAAATATTTAAGATCTGAAATAACATGTAGCCCAAAGCTTTTAATTCTAGTTCTTTAATTATAAAATTATACTGTTCCAGTAATACATCCTTCTAAGAAACCAATACTCCCCACCCCCACTCTTGCTTGCAAATTAGAGTCAAAGGGGCTTTATTTTTTAAAAAAGATTTATTTATTTATGAACCCCAGCTATATTTTATTTATGCATAGCTGGGGTGTAGGCCAGAGGTGCAGGGTGATGAGAGGATTCACCAGAGACAGAGTGAGGAGCAGAATGAGCAGATCAACTGAAACACACTGCTAAGGAGAACAGCGGGTGAGTCAGGAGAGGTCTGCTGTGCCATGTGGGAAGCTCCGTGGCCCGGCATCGAATTCGTACTGCAGTATCTCTGGACAGCTACACAGTGCTGCATCTCAACCTGTTGCACCACCAGGGAGGTTCAAAGGGACTTTAAAGAACAGTGCATATTTTTTGCCTACATATAATATGTTCTAAATGATATCAATTTGCTATAAATCGAAAAACAAACTAAATGAACAGGTATTTTATCTATAGGATGGGCCAGAAGAACTTTGGCTAGGATATAACAAATGAGTGGTGTCCATAGAAAGGAATCATAGTATAGAGTTAAGAGTCTGACTTGGGAGTCAGATTACCTGGGTTTAAATCCTATCTAAGGGCCACCCTGGTGGTGTAGGGGTTAAAGTCTCACCCCTATCAAATTATCATCAGCCAGGGAGGCTAACCCACATGGCACAGAAGACTTTTCCTTTCTGGTTTGCTGCTCCCCTCAGCAGTGTATTTCAGATTAGCCTGTTCTGCTCCCAACTGTGTCTCTGGTGAAAAATCTGCTCACCTACCTCCCCACCCCCGTATCTCTGGCCTACACCCCAGTTCTTGTATGCATAAATAAATAAATCTTTAAAATAAATAGGTTATGTTTAAGAATACATTTCAAAAGTTTCTCCCAAATAACCTTTTAATGGCACGACAGTGAAAATACTAGATCTTTCTAGGAATCTGGGAGGAATAAGCTATGTTTATTTGTGCTTAATCTTAAAAACTTAATGTTAACATTATAAAATATATCACTTTTGAAGCATTAAAGCTAACCTAACTTTCCTATCCCCAAAGATAGAAATATATATGGCCACTTTATGGTTGCTGCCAACTTCCCAAACAGTTGTAACTGATAATAACAGTGCTAAGAATTTATGGGAAAAAATACTGTGCCAATAATAGCATTAGAGGTAGGGTAACCAACCATCATGGCTTGCTTGGGGCTGAGGAATTTTGTAGGACACAGAATTATCAAGAGTTAAAATTAGAGAAGTCCCAGATTTGGGACAAGCTGGTCATCCTGATTAGTGATGACTAGAAAACAAATGACTTGTGCCTCAGGAAAATCAAAGGCTGACAATGCTCAGACATATGTATATATTTTAGTTACAGAAATAAGATAATCAGGTCTTTTAAAACCATTTCTCTTCATTCTTTTACCCCCATGAAAAAACTCTTTATGACTCAAATTTATTCAAAATTGTATGTATCACATCATAGCAGAAATAGCACTTACAAAAGACTAGCTGCTTCCTGAAATGCATTGACAGCTCCTGGAATATCACCCATCACCAGATGTTTCTGCCCTAAACCCAGTAGTTTCTTTGCTTCACTATCCACGTCCAGACTGCAAGAAAGATTTTTTCCCAAATGTCAAATACTATTAACATCAACATTTTTCAAATACTTGCTGCATTTAAATCTACAATTCGTTTACATTTTTGAACTAATCTGGCAAGGCTTAGCTAGTTCACATTTATCGCTACAAAAACTAAAGTAATCTCAAAGGCAACATTCTCAGAGAAAGTTTTCCCTTAAAGGTTTATCAACTCACACTGCCTACACAGTATGTTACTGTAAATATTTGCTAATTAAGTGACATAAAAAAGAAATCATAAAAGAATCAAATTCATACTAGCTAAAAGAAACATTAATTCAAGAAAAATTTAGATAACTTGTTATCTATTAAAAATAATTATCTATTAAAAATAATGAGACTGCCCTCAAGTTATATAGCTCTCAATTTATATTCTAGACATAAATCTGATTTTATCATGTATATTATCTTACCTCTCTACTTTATCTGCAGAGGTAGAAGGAGCAGGAACATCTTCAATTCTGTAATGAAAAATTGAGAAAAAAATTATAACAAAGGTTGTTTAAAGCCTAGAAATTAAGCAAAGAAAAACTGCTATAAAGGGTTACCATTTATTAAATGCCCAATGTCTTAAGACTTTAATTTTTATTTACATTATCAAATTCAATTCTTTCTCATCTCCAAGTATCTGTTAAAAGCTTACTTGCTAGGTATGAGGTATACTGTAATGAACAAGACAGTCACATCCTAGCTCTGAATGTGAGCAAACAAGTATTTGTATAATGCAATATATGCATTCCTAGAACATCTCATTCTGCAAAACTATTCACTAAAAGGTCCACCAATTCTGCTCCCCACTCTGTCTTTGGTGAATCCTCTCACCCCACCCCTATCTATACCCCAGTTCTTCTAAGCAAAAAAATAAAAAGATAAAAAAGAATTAGAAAGCTAAGACTAATGGGGACTAAATTAACCTCCAAACAGTCAATCATTACCATCACTGATGTTTAAATGGCACGAGGGGAGGGGAGGGGAAGGGTTCATTCAGGCAGGATGAACAAACACGTGTAACTCTCACTATACACCTATCATGTGATGTGATGATCAGGAACTGAGATCTTATACATCTTTGCATCTCTAAAACCTAACATAAAAAATACTTGCTAAATAAATAAGCAAACAGAAGGGAAGAAAGTGGAGACTAAGGATGTAGACCACATCTAAAGAAGTTTGGCTATGAAGGGCAGAAGCAAATACAGTAGCTAAATAGATGTTTGAATGCAGAGCTATATAAAGGGAAGTAAAAGCACGGAGACCAGATAATTGCTGCCAGACAACCAGAGATGAGATAAGCAAATTTTATCTACAAGGTATTAAATTTTTAACATAAACCCTAACTATGAAGTAAGTATTCTATTCAGGGCCTCCCTGGTGGCACAGGGGTTAAAGTCTCAGCACTATCAAGCTATCTCTGCCACAGTGGCATGAGTTTGACCCCTGTCCAGGCCAGAGTGCCAACCCACATGTTGCAGCAGACCTCTCCTGTCTCGCCCCGTTCCCCTCAGCAGTGTATTTCAGTAGATCCACCTGGTCTGCTCCCCACCGTCTCTGATAAATACTCTCCCAGTACCTCTGGCCTACACCCCAGCTCTTGTATGGATAAATAAATAAATCTTTTTAAAAAATGGGGGAAATATGCTTACAACCTGGGAGGAAAGGAAACTGCTTTATGTTTTCCTAAAAGAATAAGCCTCAGTTTACTTGTAGTATGTCCTCCCTACAATCATTTTACAAATGGGAAAACTGAAACCAGAAATAGAAATCCAGTTTTCCTGACTCCTGCTCATAACAGAAATTTAGCATCATCTGCCATCATCCCTAGAAAGTGTTAATGCCCTACAAACATCAATACCCACCTATCAAAGAATGGTGGTATATTCACAGTAGCTAACTATATAGCAGAAAGAACTTAAGTTCTACAGGAAAAAACTTAGTATGTGATGTGAATGATTCTCATAATATTCAGTAGAGAAGCCAGACATGAGCACATACTGTTTAATTCCACTTTAAAGTTCAAAAACAGGAGAAACTATGATATCAAAAGAAATATCCTTGATGATAACTAAGTGACTTATCTAGATTCCATTAATGTCTCTAATTTCCCTTTTTAAAAAATTATTTATCATTTGCGCATGTACATACTTCAATAAAATACACCCCAAAACTGGCAGGTCTTTTTTTCCCTAAGTTCAAGGGTTTGTCTTATACTTTTACCTTTAAAAAAAACAAAACAAAACAAACAAAAAACCACACACAAAAAACCTACCTATGGTTAAAAACAAGAATGTGTAATCAATACCTTTAAATCAGGTCCTGGCATCTATTACTAACCAAAATTCCCACTGCAAATTTAAATGAGAAAAATGAAAATTCAAGGGTCTCATTTTTTTTCCTTGGAGATGTTTTTCTGCAACTTTATTATTTTCCACTAATTCCAATTTATAATCTATCTTGTTAGTCACTTGTGACTTAAAGGCTAGGAAGGAAAGGATTAAAATCTTTATCTGAGTGATCCCAAACAATGATCACCCCCGCCTCCCTCCAATTTTATGTGAGTGCTGCCAAAGGGAGCACTTCTTTTATTTGAAGTCAATTTTGCTACCCTATAGCTATTTTTTCCCGTGTGGTAAAAATTTTTTTACCATCTTTTTTCATTTTTCGGTTCGGCAGTACTAAGTATACTCACATTGTTGTTAAACAGATCTCTATAATTCTTTCATCTTGCAAATTCTATATCCAAGAAACACCCTATTCTCATGACACCTACCCCAGCTGAGTAACCGTTTTACCTTCTGTTTCTAGTTAATTTGGGGTAACTTTAGATACATCACGTAAGTGAAATCATACTGTATTTTTTTTTAAATTTATTTTTTATTTATACATATAAGCTGGGGTACAGGCCAGAGGCATGGGGCAGCGAGAGGGTTCACCAGAGACAGAGCGGGTAGCAGAACAGGCAGATCAGAAATACACTGCTGAGGGGAGCAGCGGGCGAGGCAGGAGAGGTCTGCCGCACCATGTGGGATTCTCCCTGGCCGGGGCGTCGAACTCGCGTCGCTGCTGCCGACAGCTCCACAGCGCAGCGCTCAACCGCTGCACCACCGGGGAGGCCCCCATACTGTATTTTTTTTAAAAGAGTTATTTATTTATATATACAAGCCGGGGTACAGGCCAGAGGCGTGGGGCGGCGAGAGGGTTCACCAGAGACAGAGTGGGGAGCAGAACAGGCAGATCAGAAATACACTGCTGAGGGGAGCAGCGGGCAAGGTAGGAGAGGTCTGCCACACCATGTGGGATTCTCCCTGGCTGAGTGTCGAACTCGCAGCGTGCGCTGCCACTGCCAACAGCTCCACAGCTCAGCGCTCAACTGCTGCGCCACCAGGGAGGCCTATTTTTTTTTTTTTGTGATTATTTGACTTAGACTATCTTCAAGGGTCATTCACGTATGTCAGTTTCATGAACTTTTTATAGTTGAGTAATTTTCAATATACATTCTACTTATCCATTTACCCAACGATGTAATATTTGGATTGCTTATACATCCTGGCTATAGTGAATAGTACTGCTAGGAACACTGTATGCAAACCTTTCAATTATTTTGTGTATATATCCAGCAGTGGTATTGCTGGATCATACAATGTTTCTATTGACAATTTTGGGGGGGAAGCTCCATGACATTTGCCATAGCAGTCCCATTTTATATCTCTACAATATACATCACATGAGTTCCTGTTTCTCCACATCCTTGTCAACAATATCTTCTGCAGTTTTTTTTTACAGGAAGCTACACTAATTGGTGTGAAATCTCACTGAAATGAGTGCTGTGCATTTGATTAGTGAAATGTTTATTCAAGTCCTTGGCTCATTTTTAAAATTTGGTTGTTTTTGTTGAGTTGTAGTTTTTAATGTATTCTGGATATTAATCCATTCTTCCCATATGCTCCCCTTCTTTACTGCTGATTGTGCTCTGATGCACAGAATTTTTATGTTTGGTATAGGCTTATTTTTCCTTTGGCTGCTTGTGTTTTTGATGTCATATCCTAATTACTAGAGCCTCCTTGGTGACACAAGGGTTGAGCTCTCAGCGCTATCAAGCTGTATCACCAGCCACTGTGGTGTGAGTTCAATCCCTGGCCAGGGAGCTAACCCAAATGGCTCAGCAGACCTCTCCTCTCTCACCCTGCTGCTCCCCTCTCCACCAAGAAATTACTGCTAAGTCTAAAAGCATGGAGATTTTACTTTATGCTGTTTCCTAGGAGTTTTAGTTTCAAGGTCTTAAATTGTCTTTTAGCTCATTTTTGTATATGCTGCAAGTGTCTAACTTCATTCTTTTGCGTGTGTAAGCCATATTCCTAACACCACTTGTTGAGTCTACTTTCTTTATTGAGTGTTTTGGCATCTTTGTCAAAGATCATCTAACATTTAATCATAGGTGAGAATTTATTTCTGGGCTTTCTAGTCAATTCCATTGATGTTTGTCTTTATGTGCGTACCTACTGTTATTCTTACTGTAGGATTTGCAATGTTTTCCAATTAGGAGGACAACTTCCCCCTTCCTCCCCCAGAAAACTGGTTGTTTAGGGTCCCTTGAAATTCCTTATGCATTTTAGGATGCATTTGTATACCTCTGCGCCCCCCCCCCTCCAACAACAACAGCAAAAACCTTTGGGATTCTGATGGGGATCATGCTGAATATGTATGTCTTCCATGATGCAGATGTCCAAAAACATATGGGTACAGAAAGGACATTGCAACAGCACTAAACATTCCAACCCATAAACATGTAATGTCGTACACCATTTATTTCTTCAATTCCTTTTAGCAATGTTTTCATTTTTAAGCATACAAATTTCATCTCCTTGGTCAGACTTATTCCTACAACAATGCCTTAAGAGTTGTTTCCTTTTCGGATTGTTCATTATTTGCATATGAAACAGTTTTAGTATTGAGTTGTGGTTTCCTGTGGAACCTGCTGTGAACACTCCACGTTTTAAGTGATGAGGAATACTTTTGGACATGTATATGAGGATTATCAAGATAATGGATGTGAACATTAGTAAACTGTCTTAAGAGTACAAGGTCATACAAATAATTTCAAAACCCTTATTCCATTTTATTTTTTAGTCTTTTCCCCTCATTTCAAAAAAGCACCTTGGTATTTTCACATATAGAACTCACCTAAAACAATCTTCTAATACTGCATATATTTTTGTATGTCCACCAGAGCATGACTCTTTCCACTTACACATCTGAGCTAATAAAGTGACCTAACTCCTCCCTCCTACCAATAACAGTATTAAGTTGCATATTAGTACCAAACTATTAACAGGCAGTGGGATCCAGTCTGAGGTCTCAGAACTTCTGTGCCTTTGTAAGACAAAGCAGCTTTCTTAAAGGAAGAGCTATAATGTGAATTATGATAATAATTTGAGGGCTTATGTGCTTTCAAGAGTACTTTTTCATTTTTAAATAGGGCTTGGGATCCCTGGAATGTTTAAATAAATAGATAAGATTTTTCACATATTCTTATTACAAAACTAGTTCATAAACCCATTAAGCTAACTCACAAGGTTATCGTAATATCTTAAACAGAGAAATATTAAGTATGAACAACTTAAGCCGCATACATTGAACAAGCCACATGTGGAAACAAATGGCAAACCTCAGAACTTTAATGATTAGACAACTTGTTCTAAACCATTCTTCTAAAACAAAGCTAAGGTATTATAAAACTAAATCAAAATTTCAACCACTTATATAACCTCCTCTTTCTAAACTTTTATTTAAAAAGTTTGTACTTCAGAGGCCTCCCTGGTGAGAAACCCGTTAAGTCCCTCAGCACTGTGAAGCTATCAGCAGCCACTGCAGTATGAGTTCAATCCCCAGCCAGGGAGCTTCCCATATGGCACCGCAAACCTCTCCTGTCTCCCGGCCTGCTCCCCTAAGCAGTGTACTTCAGTAGATCCGCCTGTTCTGCTCCCCACTCTGTCTCTGGTGAATCCTCTCACAACCCCCCCACCCACCTCTGACCTACACCTCAGTTCTTGTATCCATAAATGAATAAATCTTAAAAAAAAAAAAAAGTTTGTACTACAGTACAAACTTCTATATTCTTTATCTTTCATAACAAAAAGGTCAATAAGCACTATATAGGAAGCTAAAAAATGATAAATTCTTACCATTTAGACAATATTACCATTCGCAGTGTTAGTTAAATGACATGACAGAAACCAAGTGGAAATCTTTTACAGTGACAAAAACTGATTCAACATCAATATTTGGGCAATGAAGCCAGTATCCAAACCAACTATGAAGAGAGGTTTATTTCTCATTCCATCCCCACCCCCATTGGAAGTCTTATTTTTTATTCTTTCAAAGATTATATTGGAATAATTATCAGTCTTATCAAAATCTAAACTCAAGTAATTTTCTTTACCCTCTCACTTATACACCTAAGGTGTTTTACCTCTGAATAGCCCCACCAACATACTTAATGGAGGACTACTGCCTGCATTATCCCCTCAGATTAGTTAATGGTCTTTATGCAATTTCCTCTCAACTAAGCTTTTCTACGTGTAATAAGGGAATAAAACTTGAAAAGCTGAGGTTCTACACCACTTAATAACTTGAAATTATTTCTCCATCCTAATCTTGACTTCTTTCACAATACTCATGTGGCTCAAATGAAAGCATTTTTAAAAAGCACAATACATACAAGTGCTAGGCTTTAGTTCGCAACTTAAGGTAGGAAGAACTGAGTATTTTGTTTATTTTTCTAGAGAAACGTACATAAATTCTGTATGACCTGCCAGGAAGATGGAAATTAAATATTAACCTGACTTTGGCTAGACACAAATGACATCTGAAAATCTGCAGAAGATATACATGGCACAATTTTATCTTAAGAGAAAAAAAAAAATACAGCATTAGTATACCGTAGAGGGTGAGGATTATCCAAGTCGAATGACTGCTAGAGTTGACTCTGGCACCATAAAATGGTATTCTGAGCATCAATATCAAATAAAGATCTCTTTATCACGAACAAACCTAATCTATCCTAGTCCTTTCAAATCAAGCAAAAAAGGCTAAAAATGGAGTCTGAAATTAAAATTGTATTTCCCAAGCGATTCTGAAGTTGCCTAACATGAACGCACCGGGAAATTACCCCAAAATGTGATTGGTAGCAGAGGCAGATACGAAAATCTCTGGTCACTATATATGTATTAGTACCATCTCAGTTTAAGATTATAAAGGATTAATCATAACCTCACAGCAACCTTTTCTCTTACAGCGGAAGAAGCTAACTTCTAAGGTGCACAAGAAAAAAGTGAATAGGGAAAAAAACAAGACGCTAAAAAGAGTGGGAATCCAGAACTTAGTAGAGCACTTGTTTCTTCCAATTAATGGAGTTTACCCCTTTAATGTTAAATATCTTACGTGTCACTGTGCCTCTTTCAAACCGATCATATCTATATCTTCTCTCATTCTCTCCAGTCCTTCTACCACACACTTTGTATATACTACTGTCCATTCACCTAGCAACCAAACACAGCTAGGAAGTGAGGAGAGTTCCACGCATCACTACGTAAGATGCTTAGTGTCTTCCTGAAGCAGCCAAGCCCCTCTCCCCAACATCCTCAGTCTAAAGCAAACCACGACTCTCTCCATCATAGGTCCAGGAACCGGGCTAGCCGAAGGCAAGAGGGCACGAGGTGAGCGAAGAGACCGCGGGATATAAGCTTCACGGCGCCACTCGGCGGAAGTCCAAGAATCTGGCTGAGCCGCAGTCCCAAACAATGGAGTTTTCGCGCCTCCTCAGGGCCCCGCCCCCTGATCCACAGCCGGCGGAGGGAAGCCAACGCTAGCGCGCGCGGCCCCACCCCCTGGAGGCCCCGCCCCCTGCCGACCCCACAGCTCCAACCTCCTTCCTCATGTCCTCGTGCAGGGCTTTTTTTTTTTTTTTTTGGCGCCAAATCTGTTGGTTGTTTCCCCCAGCTGTCTGGAGACCCTACTGGAGGCGTGCGCTAAGAATACGGGGACAGAAGGCGCTTGAAGGCAGACCGGGGCGCCAGGGCTCCGCCTCCCCGCCGACAGCCCCGGGTCGGGGGAGGAAGGAGAGGGGCAGGCGATGCAAACAGCCGCCGCTGCCCCCGGCAAGATGGCGGCTGCGAAAGCCGGGCAGGGGGCGCCAGCCGGCCGGCGTTACAGCTAATGCGCCAGGGTTTCTGCAAGAGGTGGACTTCTTCAGTGCCCAGGCCTCCCGGAACAGGAACGGCTGTTCACCGAGAGGTAAGCTTTCCGCCCATCGGTCTGTCCCTCCAGGGGAGACCCTCATCACCACCCCCTCCCCGCAGACTGGCCACTGTCTCAAGCTTCCCATGGTGTAGCTTACTTGTCGCCGGAAATCAGCTCCGCGGTGATGGCGGCAGTGGCTGTGGACTCTGCGGCCATCGTTCCCCTGAGGTGATGGGTCCAGTGGGTGAAATAGAGCCTGTGAGGAAAACAGGGAATCTAGGACACCAGAGACCTACTTGGATACAGAAAATGGCAGATTGGAGACCCCGCGCGGCTGGGGCCCTCCTATATACCAAGGTCCTTCGCCCCGCCCTTCGACTTCCGGACCCTCCTCCTGGAGTTTAAAGGGCCAGGACTCAGCTGCAGTCAAACCCAACAGCCCCACACTCCCGGTCTTGTACTGAGGGGTACCCTCCCTCCCTGTCTCGCCTTCCCCCAAAAAAGCAGCTTCCTGATTCTCTAGCTAGTCGCGTAAGACGAACTGGAATCTTGGTTCTATAACTCCCGACAGGGCGTCTGCCAGAAAGGGAAACTAGTGTAGCTCTGCACATTTGCAGCGAGTGGTCGAGGGTCACTTGCCGGCCGGGATGCTCGGGGGGAATCACTGAGACTTTCTGCCCTGCTTTTCAGTTGTAACGGATGGAAACTCAGAAGCCAAGTACGGACGGGTACCGCAGCAACGGCTAGAATTGATCTCAGTGAGAGACGCATGGCTCTAAGCCTCAGTAACAACTGACGTAAGAAAATGCGGTCCTAGTATTGGCTACCGCTGAAACTAGCGCGCTAGAGATTCAAAGTTCAGAGCTGCAGCTAAACGAGGCTGGGTCCTCCCCTCCCTCTGGACTGTCGGCTGGCCCAGCCCTCCGACGCCATCCTGTTAAATCCTATCCACACTCCAGATCTGACTAGTTCTCTGCTCCCAGCTCGGAGCGGAGAGCTATCATTTGCCCACTTCGTACGTGGGTACTGTGCTTTAAAGCTATTAGCGTGTTACTTAATCATAACAACTCTGCTGCTGAGGTCGATATTGTTAGCCTCATTTGGTAGAAATAGAAACCAAGGTTCGGGAAGGTGTGTCTTGCTCAGAAAGTTGCCAGACAAGTCGGTTTTGGAAAGCAGCGTGCCTCATTTTCTGCAACTGGCTGAGTGGAAGATAACTGGCAGGGTGAAATGATTGTACTTCTTCGCATTCCTGGAACGTCATCCATTGCCTTTCACCGTGGCCTTGCCATTTTGTTCAACAGGACTTACTTAATTTTATAGAACAGGACTTATTTTCATCCAGATTTGGGCACACTGGGAAATATTCCCGTATGTCAAGGTTTGGGCATCAATTCCTTGGTGGAACAGAGCTGGATCTGAAAATACCAATTCTAAAAACAACAACAAATGAAAATGCCAATTCCTTTGGCAAATAGACATGAACTCCCTATTATTAACTGGGTGAGCTGAACGAAATCATGTAACCTTATAGGGTTGAATGTGAAATGAGAACAATGTTAGTATCCACCCTTAAGGATGTGAGAAGTAAAAGTAATGCTTCAACAATCAGCATGGTGCCTGATTTATGCTAACTACTCATTAAATGGTTACCACAGTTTTATGATGTGTGTGGTGACTAGAGTTAATGGGGGAGGGGAGATGTCTCCAGAGTCCTTGCAATCAAGGCTAAGGCCTGTGAAACACAGTCCAGTACCTTGTGTGACCCACTCATCCATTAAACTAGTATTTACTGGGCAACAACAATGTGCAAGGCTTTGTACTACGTTGTAAGGTTAAAAGACATGGTCTCTGCCTTTGCAAAACTCAGTCTTATTGTTACAGGGCAGGGAGAGGGGCACTCCCAGAACCCCCAAACCTGCCCATTCTAAATAGGTTCTGCTGTTACAGGGCAGCCCCGATAAAAATGGGGTGCCTGTCTGTGGGTTCTCACCCATGCGCTTAAAAGGGACTTACAAGACTCAACTGCAGACACACAATAAAATTAATAAAAAGGGTTTATTTACAAAAAGGGAAGGGAAAAAGATAAAGAATAAATTGGTGAATGCGTCCTACCAGTTTCGCTGAGCTGGAATCTCAATGGCACACTCAGAAACCTGGAGATCCACAACCACAAGCAATAGCCCCCTTCAAATCTCCCATGTCTGCTTTTTAAATACCAAAACCCATTGCTTAACTCCACCCTCAGTCCTCAGCATCCTTCCTTCGGTGATGATGGCATTATGGGATTAGTAGTTCTAGGTGTCTTGGATCTCTGGCTTGAGGTGGGGGTGGGTTCCTGGGACACTCCCCTTTCCTGAGGACCACCCTCTTACAATCCCCCCTTTTAATTTTTATTCCACCATATCTATGGTGGCAGGGTGTAGTCCTAGGAGACAGTCTTGGATCTCTCTGGCTTGAGGTGGAGTGGGGTCCTGGGACACTCCCCTTTCCTGAGGACCACCCACTTACACTGCCATCCGCCACATCAGGACAAAACATATAAGACCTTATGTGGAAAAGACACTTTAATACAATTAGTGTGATAATATAGAAAAGACAAAGAATATAGTTTCTAAACTAAGCACCCAAAGTTACCCATCACCCTGTGGGCAAAAGTCCACCCAAATGGGATTGGCCCAAGGCAAGGCTGGAAAGCCTGCCATGAGTCTAGAACACCTTTCGGCAGGGACCCACAGAAAAGGGTCAGAAACCGTCAGACAATTCTGGGAGTTAAAGAGCAAAATCAAAACCAAGATCAACGTTGCCATAGTCAACCTCCCCACGGGTCTGTCACCCACATCTGTTTCAAACAGTTCAGGCCAGTGCAGCTTCCTCACATGGCTCTCTGCTCCTTGTGTGTCTTCTGGCTCTCCATTCTGCTCCCTTTCTTCCTGTCTCTCCTCTCTGTCTTCTTATCTCTCCTGCTCAGCTCCACCCTCTCTTGGTGGGGCAGGGAACCTGGGACACTCCCCTTTCCTGAGGACCACCCTCTTACATTATGAAAATATATATTTAAAGATAAGTTAAAAATCCATCCACTTCTCTCATTCTTTGCTTACAACCACTCTGATCCCAACCTAGCACCATTATTTCTTGTGTGTTCTACTGCATAGCATCTGGTGTTGCTTACCCTTCTCTAGAAAAAAACGTTTTAAAATGTGGTTATGTCATCTCCCTTTTTTTTCATTTATTTTTTGAAAGATTTATTTATTTATGCATACGAGCTGGGGTGTAGGCCAGAGGTGTGAGGTGGTGAGAGGATTCACCAGAGACGGAATGGGGAGAAGAACAGGTAGATCGACTGAAGTACACTGCTGAGGGGAGCCATGGGCAAGGCAGGAGAGGTCTGCTGTGCCATGTGGGAAGCTCCCTGGCCAGGTATTGAACTCGTGCTGCAGTGGCTCTGGATAACTTCAACGTGCTGTGTTGTGGAGATGTCGGCAGCGACAACTTGAGTTCAACGCCCCGCCTGGGAGATTCCCACATGGTACGGCAGACCTCTCCTGCCTCGCCCGCTGCTCCCCTCAGCAGTGTATTTCCGTTGCTCTGCCTGTTCTGCTCCCCACTCTGTCTCTGATGAACCCTCTCACCACCCCACACCTCTGGCCTGTACCCCAGCTTGTATGCATAAATAAATAAATCTTAAAAAAAAGATTTATTGTATGTATTTATGTATACAAGAGCTGGGGTATAGGCCAGAAGTGTGGGGAGTAAGAAGATTCACCAGAGACAGAGTGGGGAGCAGAACAGATGGATTGACTGAACTATATTGCTGAGGGAGCAGTGTGCGAGACAGGCGCGGTCTGCTGAGCCATGTGGGTTAGCTCCCTGGTCTGGGATCAAACTGGTGCTGCAGTGGCTGGCAATAGCTTGATAGTGCTGAAACTTAACCCCTTGCGCCACTAGGGAGGCCCTCACTCTCCTTTTTGCAAAAATACTTGAGGACTTCATAGTTGCCTCAAAGGTCTTCCTTAATACTTTGATACTATAAATATCCTCTTTTGAAGCCTGGTGTCCTCATCTTTGATTTTCTTTTTCAGTTGTCAGCTTCTCCCAACATCACTTTCACTTTCATTGCTGCTTTTTTTTTTTAAGGTTTATTTTCTTTTATTTATTTATTTATACATCAAGAACTGGGGTGTAGGCCATAGGTGTGAAGGGTTGATAGGGTTCACTAGAGACAGAGTGGGGAACAGAACAAGCAGATTGACTGAAATACACTGCTGAGGGGAGCAGTGGGTGAGACAGGAGAGGTCTGCTGCACCATGTGGGTTGTTAGCTCCCTGGCTGGGGATTGAACTCACGGGCCAGTGGCTGGTGAAAGCTTGATAGCGCTGAGACTTAAACCCCTGTGCCACTAGGAGGCCCCACTTTCATTGCTTCTTAAAGTATTGCATCTTCTGCAAGATTTGCAATCTCACTTTGCAAGGGACATGCACTGTAACTGTCCAGTGATTAGATGACAATATCAATAGACAAATGCTAATGTTAAGCAGGATGAGGTGTTTGAGTCAAGAATAGTTTTTAAGCAGCTCTCCTAAGACTGCCAGCCTGTGTCTATGCAGGCATCTCTTTGAACAAACTTGTCCCTTTCAGAGGCAAATCTCCTATCCACCTGTGACTATGCAGTTGCCTCTCTTTTTCTCCTTTTCCTAGTATGCCTGCTCTTTTAAAATGTGAAAAAAAAAATTTAAGTAGTCAGTTTATTAGGAATTTCATATTATGACAAGTTTTGCTTTCTGATATGGGCTGAATGGTTTCCTTTCTCCTCAAGTTCAGTCCCCTTAACCCCAAATATCTCCAAATATAACTACTTGGAGTCAGACTCTTCAAAGGGATAATTAAGTTAAAATGAGTTCACTAGGAAGGGCCCTAGTCCAACATGACTGGTGTCCTTATAAGAAGAAATTTGGACACAGATGTATAGACAATATAGACACAAGGCGAGGACAGTAATCTGCATGCTAAAGAGAAAGGCCTGACCAGATCCTTCCTTCACGATCCTCAGGATACTTTATCTTAGAATTCTAGTTTCCAGATCTGTGAGAAGATAGATTTCTGTTATTTTAACCAACCATTCTGTGATTGTAACTGTTACAGGGCAGCCCTGATATAAATTGGGGTGCCTGACGGTGGGTCCTCATCTGTGTGCTTAAAAGGGACTGATAATAAGACTCAATTGCAGGCACACACAATAAAATTAATAAAGGGTTTATTTACAAAAGGAGAGGAAATAAAAAACAACTCAAGGTAAAAAAAGAAAGAATTGGTGAATGCGTCCTAACAGTTCCGCTGAGCTAGAATCCCAATGGCGCACCAAAACCTGTCGAACAGCCAAGAGACCCCCAAAGCTCACATGTCTGGTTAACTCCACCCTCAGTTCCTAGCATCCTCCCTTCGGTGATGATGCCATCATGGGATTTGTAGTCTTAGATGTCTTGGATCTCTGTCTGAGTGGGGGTGGAGTCCATAAAAACCTATCTGTGAAGTTTGTTCAGGCCGTCCTTTCTCCTCCAATATTATGGCAACCCTAACAAATACTTCATTACTGCAGAAATCTGAATCATGAAACTGTGTGAGAGCTACAGAATTACCGAGCAAGTTACCTGGTGTGGGTGAATGTCCCAGAGGAAGAGACAGCTAAACTGAAGATTTAACAGGTATTAGTCCCCACAGTGAGCTAAGGGATCCAATGGATTGTTCCAGGTAGGAAATATCAGTGACAAAATACTAACTTCCAACATGCCTCTCTCCCTCCACTATTTACAGTGCTAACATATTCTCCCCACTTCACCAGGATTGTGTTCCTGATGATGTCGTTTTTGGAGTTTATGGTTTTGAGAGCAGGGTCCTTGGGTTCGCTCTGAGAAAGGTCTCACCAGAGCTCCCCTTAAGCAGGTTTATTAGGAAAAGAGATAGGACAGTAAAGAACATTTGCACAGACATAAGCGGGCAGGAAGAGCTGCCCCTTCCTGGGAGCAGGTTAGGTTTTATCCTCTTCTTTCAGTCCGGAGGGGCTCATCTTCAAGAATGGCTCCTCTGTTGCTGATTTTGAATACTTAACTAGAATGTGAAAGGAGACCAGGAGATTCTACAATGGGATCAACTCCATATCTTCACCTTCCAGCTCAGCAATCTGATACCTGCTGGGTCTTATGCTTTGTAACTTAGGCACTGGCCTAGGGATTTTGGTTATCATTGTGCTAATGGCTATGTTGATTCCTTCTACCCCCACCTCCTTGTGTGAGTCAGGTTTGTCTTGTGGTGCCCCTTCCATTAAGATCTATTTCCTCCATCACTAAGACATAAATTATGTCATGTTATGCCTACCCAAAACCTCCATTGCTTTCTCTGCATTCAGGATATTAACAACAAAATCTTAACCTAGTCTCCTAGGCCTCCACCACCAGGCCTCTAATTCCAGCACTATTTATGCCATTCCACCCTCACTCACTTTGAGTTCTCAGACTGTAACCGGGCTAAGTCCAAAGTCTGGTATAGGTGGTACCGCCTGGCGGGGGTTTGTTGATGAGAATGAATAGCCCCAGGGAAAATGCTATATTTGTGGTTTGGGGTGGAGAGTCTGATGAGAAATAAAAGGGACTGAAGGAGAAGGGGAAGTCAGTCACCATGATGCAGGAATAGAGGAAGCAGTGGCCATGATATAGGAATGGAAGAGGCAGTTGCCATGATGTAGGAAAAGAAGAAGCAGTCGCCATGATGCAGGAATAGAGGAAGCAATCACCATGATGTAAGAAAAGAAGCGGCAGAAAATGTAGCTGCCAAGATTGAAAGTTTGGAAATCAGACACCAGAAGCTTTGAGCCACAGAGATACAGTTTTGGATTGAGCGTTTTTGAATCTTCAGTGACTCTGGGGCCAGCAACTTTGGAGGCTTTGCAAGTAGCTGGCCAATGGAAACTCCTCCCAATTTTGTCTTCACTGCAGCCAAAGGAAGAAGGCAGAGGCCCAAAGTGGGTGCCTTCCTAAAATGCATGAGTGAGTGCAGTCTGTTATGTCGGAGGCCGGCTCCGAGAGGTTGGGTTCCCGGGGGTGGTGGGGAAAGCGTCTGCGGCAGCAGGAGGGAAGGAAGGGGAAGGGGAATGAGAGACAGCACTCACACCGAGTAGTGATCAGGCTGCTCCGTTTATTGCCCCAACAGTGGGGTTTTTTATACCATAAAATTGGCTAGCAGGCATAGTTTCTAAAGATAATGATTGACTACAAAAATGAGGTAAAAATAACAGGATACATATTTTTGTTAAGCACATGATTGATTACATTTTGCTTACAATCAGGTGGTTTCTGGGGAAAATATTTTTTGCTTAAGGTAAATTTTCTAAGGTATGAGGTATAAACATAATGATTAACCTTTGCCCTGAGCCTGGAGCCTAAAAGGCGATAGCGTAATGTCCTTTTTGCCTGGAAACCAGAATCTGATCAAAGGAACCATCTTTTTTTTTTTTTTTTAAAGATTTATTTATTTTTTTATTTATACATACAAGCTGAGGTACAAGCCAGAGCTGTGGGGCAGCGAGAGGGTTCACCAGAGACAGAGCAGGCAGCAGAACAGGCAGATCAGAAATACACTGCTGAGACACCCTACCAACTGGGAAAAGATTTTTGCACACAATACATCTGATAAAGGACTAATAACAAAAATTTACAAGGAACTCACACAACTCAACAAAAACAAAGCCAACAACCCAGTCAAAAAATGGGCAGAAGAGCTCAAAAGGCACTTCTCCAAAGAAGAAAAGCGGATGGCCAACAGATACATGAAAAAATGCTCAA